>JAVYIG010016826.1:0-29258 GCA_035222895.1 Strongylocentrotus droebachiensis
CCCCCCACCCCCCCCCCCCTTTGGCGACGCCCCTGCCTATGGCGTGTAGGGATGGTTACTATAAATAACTGGAAATAATCAAAGATGAGGAGAAACAAGTCAGTTGGTGTACTCAGTGCTCACTCAAAATGTAGAATGACACATGTTGTACACTATGCATGCTGACCGATCTCTGCTCAAGTCTTAATCTCCAAGTTCGTCCATTTATGCTGGTAGGGTAATGTTTACTAAACTGGGGGATTAATCCTTAGTCTGTAATTCTGAGGGTAGAGTTTCTTTGTGCTCACTGAACATAGCAAACTCATATAAACTTACTAAACAATACAAAGTTAGGAACAAAGGGGTGGGCATTTTGGAGTGGGCATTTATTAGTGAGTCATCAAACATCAAAGAGTATATCTCTATAGGGGTATAACACAGCACAGAGTATATCTCTATAGGGATATAACATTAACATTTAACAAAGTAATACAATTTTTTTTAAATCAATAATTTTAAGGTAAAATGGTGTCTGGTCCACTTGATTTATCTATTTTAACATAGTTGAGAATGTTATATTCCTGAATACTTGTTGATTTGACATAAAATGAATTTGAATTTGTTAAGCTATTTACCAAAAGATTAATTAGGTTTTTAAAATAATTTTGAAAGTGTTTATGCCTATGTTAAAGGTACTATGTCCCATTTGCAGGCCAAAACAAATAAAAAGATTAAATTCCAGTGGCATTTGAAAGACGATACTAATTTAGAACTTCCCTCAAAACGAAAGGGCTCAAAATTGGCTTATAGTGGGAAAAGAACGACCATCTGTTGTCGAATCGATTTAAGTGATTGCAATCACCTATAAGTAATAGTCTGATTTTCAGACCCTTTTACCGAATGGTGGTAAATTTTGTGCTGCACAAAGATTCAATCAGTTTAATTTTGGCCATTACAAGTAGTGGGGTATTGATGTAGACAAAATGCACATAATACCTGTTACAGCTCATTTTATGTATTTTATTACCAAAGAAAAAAAGATGTCAGTCACTCAATACTCAATAGTGTCTGACACTGACAGTGCGTGACGTCTATACGGTAAACAGGTTTCCTTGCATAATTTGAAAACTAGGATAATATGCCTAATCGGCTTTAGCTTAAAGGGACTTGGTAACCCTGTTCAGATGAGAGAAGATTGTACCAAGGTAGTGAATTTCGGATCGATTTTAAGATCGATTTTAGGGTTTAGTGAAACACTCCCAGTTGTGCGAAGATAAGAGTCCAATATCAAATTGAATCCTCCAGGAAAAACATTTTTTTTTTGTCGTTAGATTACAATATCCGCATGTTTTTAGGCTATAATCCTGTTTGAAACTCGATGGACATAATCATTGAGCAGGTCAGTAATTATACTTAGGAGTTAGGACAAATATCACACATGATGCCAGATGAGAAGCAGAAATAAAACGAAGAATAGAAATTTATTCACAGATAGAAAGGTGAACTTTGCGCTTATAATAGGAAGACTAGTAAACTGTTATGGATGGTCTATTGTATAGAGCAGAAACATGGACAATAAGCAACGCCATGGGAAATGTAATAACATCTTTTGAAATGTGGATTTATCCTGGAAACGAATAAAAAAACCAACAAAGAGATATCGCAAATGGCAGGGCGTAAACAATTGCATTGTTTGATTAGTTAAGGAGAGAAAAGTCAAATACTTTGGTCATGTTTAAAGGCACCAAACCTCTTATAATTATGTTAGAGGGAAGAGTTAATGGAACTAGACCGAAAGGGAAACCCAGAATCAACTGGGAAGAGAATGTAAAGAACTGGAGTGCACCAGAATGGCAGAAGAGTGAAATGAAGATAATTATGTTGCAATCAACTTCCGAACCGGGATAAGATAGATAGATAGATGCCCTCTAAACATGTCCATCAGTATAACAAACAAAAAGAACTTGGTTTGATTTTTATTTTCTATGGCGGACACACTCATTTTGTATAGTACTAAATAATAGTCTATGTGAGATGACACAAACGATGATTAATAATATATTTTGGTGCATACTTTTCATAAAATTCAAAGGCTAATGTGAAGGCTCCATATTTTTTTTCTGCGTCCAGACACACAGCCCCTTAATATAGAAATTACTACCCGTTGCATTTTAATTGCAAATAAAATACATAATTTTTTAAATAATAAGTTACGTGCATGACACCCCGATTGAAGGAGCTACACTTTTTTGGTCCCAGACTGTATTAGATTTCCTTCCTTATAATAGTATTATCTTATTTAATACTCAACTAAGTTCTCTGTTTATATTTAATAATTTGCTGACGCCACTTAACAGGTTACATGCTATAGAACTTGATCGTGTTTTTATTCATAATTATATACCTCCTTAACTATTTAATCTATGCATTTCTTTGTCTTTTATTTCGTTTTTTATGATCATGTATCTTGTTATATTTCAAGTTATACTGTCGGGGATACAGCCCTGTAAGAGTTTTTCAAACCTTTTGCTGCTTCCCCGGGCCCCAGACATGCTTGGTACACTGAATGTCTGAATAAATACAATAGTCAAATCAAAATACAATACATTACCCGTTGCAAACGATGATATACTACCGATATATATTATAAACATGTACCTCGATAATGAACCACGGTGACGGTCTTTGAACGGCTCCTCACTCACATCTCTGAATGGCAACATGCAACAGCAAGATAATTCGCAGACAGCACACACTAATAATTTATCTCAAGACTCAAGCTTCTCGATCGTCAAATGATACACATTAAAGATGTAGTTCCAACATGATAGACACGAATGGTAAGCATAAAATGATAAAACATGTAGCAGCTGTATAATAATGCACTGCCATCAGCACATGTATAAATGATGCAACAAAGAATGTTGTCGTCTGCTCCTGTTATGTGTATGTGGTATGGATGAGGAAGTAATAGTGTTCGCACTATGGTTCGCACGCCATCTCACTGACCATACAAATACATGTTTGTGGCATCATGGCTGAACGTCTGTTAGCTTTGAGGAATGGTCTGCTCACGCAGACTCTATTTTCTTGCATGAAAACAAACAAGTAGGCCACTGCCAGCTTGGGACGGTATTCTGAGAACTCTGGTCTCTCTGGTATCTCAAATATTGTTGTTTCTTCACCGTTAAAACGAAATAGCTATGCTGAAAATGAATTTTCTTGAACTTTTGTTTGTATCTTTTTACCCGCGCTCATATTGATATCGCGCACCCAGGCCAAGCGTGCGCAGGCCTAGTCTAGTTCTAGACTCTTTTTTATTGATTTCTTTTATTCGCCGACAATGACAATGACAATGAACATTTATTCTCATGTCACCCACATTGGGGTATTGGAGAAGTTTACAATCAGTTTGAATTTGTCAATTTAACACTGTTAAATATACAATACAAATATAATTAATGTTAATCCATACAAATGACTATCAACAAGAGTGAGAAAAATTATGATGATAATGATAATGTAGGGATTTATTTTGAACTGCTGAAACTCCCCTTCATATCCATGATTCATTCCTTACATATTAATAGGTCATCCCTCATTCACATTCACCCTTTCCATCCACCATCCTTTCATCTGTCTATCTCTCTCTCTCTCTCATTGGTTTCAATGTTCACCTGATGCAGTCAAGCTTATAGTATAATTTACATATATACTATGAATATTCAATATATACCCTTTGTTTATGTTTGAATATTCAAGAATACTTTGTGATGCTGATTTATACTTGTATGGGACTATATGAATATTTATTGGTTTCTTCTACTTTGCATGGAATGTATGTGGAATGCTACATAGATTGATTGATTGATTGATTTTTATTCGACAAGCTTCCAACATACAACAATATACAATAATAACAGATCAAAAATAAGTCAGCTTGAACAGGATAACCCACGAAAGCTCGAGAGCTTATTTCCAGTGGGGTCCCTTACAGACATGTATAAAATTAATAAGTTAAAATAGTAATATTTACAGACAGATAAGAAAATTAAAAGAACTACTTATTAAAGATAATAATAATAATAACAACATTGAACTGATGATAGAAATGATATTATAAGTACAAGAAGAAGGAGAAGAAGAAAAAGAGGAGAAGGAAGAAGAGGAAAATAATGATGAATTTGTAGAATTTCTATAACGTACGAAAACATAAGAATGCTTTAATACTTTGACACATTAAAACCTGGTCAGTTAGCCAGTAGTTATCAATCCTACAACATGTCTGCTGGGCTGCCTCTGTGTTAAGAGTGCTAGTAATTATCGGATAGAACCGCAACCCTACATTTCGATGGCGTGGGTTCGAATCCCACCGCTGCCACCAATGCAAAGCTTTGCAAATATGTGTAATTTATTAATTATAATTTTGATTAAGTTATGATAAAACATCGATAATTCTCGGTCTCGTATTTTCTGGGACGCACTGTATAATCATGATGAGAAGCTAACGATATTAGGTTACTTTTAAAACAAAATATTCAAAGCTGATTAAAAATGCGGGTCGCTGAAAGAATATCAGTTTTATCTTAAATATAATACATGGTATTGAATTTCATTCAAAGAAGGACAAAGATGTTGATATTTGTTTGAACTATGCACTTTTTACTATTTAAAAAAGCTTTGATGGAAAAGAATTTAAAAAGAAAAGAACAAAACAGAGACTTCTTCATATTTTGTTTTACCTCTTAAAGATACTATGTCCCTTTTGCAGCCAACATCAAATTATGTAGAACTTTGCAGGAATTATGAATATGTCATGTATGTCCTATCTGTGAAAATCTGGGAAAAAAACGTGTAACAACATGTTAATTTTACCTTTTTTTTTGGAGACGGCCACTCTCCCCTGGCGCTCAAAAAAAGGGGGGGGGGGGTGCAATTTTTCAAAATTTAATAAATTAGTGCTCACTAATTTATTTGTTTGGCCCTCGGAAATTTGAAAAATCGCTAGCCCCCCCCCCCCCCTTGAGCGCCAGGGGAGGGGGCCCATCTCCAAAAAAGGGTAAAATTATCTTGTTGTTACACGTTATTTTCCAAGGGGTGGGGGGCCCGCCCCTCTGGATCCGCCACTGCGACAACCATCCTCTAGGACAACAACCCCCAGACAACTATCCCAGGGGGTAGTTGTCTGGGGGAGTTGTCCGGGGGTAGTTGTCCGGGGTAGTTGTCTGGAGGTAGTTGCCCTAGGGGATAGTTGTCTGGGTGTAGTTGTCCTAGGGGGTAGTTGTCCTAGAGGTTGGTTGCCCTAGGGGGTAGTTGTTCTAGGGGGTGGTTGACTATCCGGGGGTGGATGACTAGGGGGCGCGTGTCCGGATACGCCCAAAATACATATAATACATGTTTGCGAGTGTATTGTATAGTAAATATGCACTACACACAGGTTAAGTCACAGTAGGATAACGAACGAGAATTGTCGAGTTCATTGTCCGTCTCATTGTGACTTAACCAAGTGCAGTGCACCTCAGTAATGCACGAGCTAAAACATTGGGTCTACAATATAAAGTCGAGAAATCGACGGTTGTTATCACCAAAATGCACTCCCCCATTCACAAAGATTATGGTAAAAGGTAATGCGCGCACACCTGATCCATTTCGACGCTTCTCATTGACTACATTCTTGAATACATTACAAAATGTTGATTAATACTAGTAGTTCATGATAATTGCAAAAGACAGCCAATGGACTCGATCATTATTAAAAGGAAATCCAACCTTAAAGGTATAGACCAGTTCTGATCATGCGATTGCATTGTGAAAGAAACGTTGTGGAATCGATTAGAAAAGGTTGATCATTTAGCATATAAGTATTGGTGTGTACTGCAAAGTTCTAGAATCATCAAAATGGTAAGAAACTTGGCCCAGTCTTGGTAAAGTTACAAGCACTGTACACAGAAAGATGGGACTACGCGATGGGACTACGCGATATCTATATATCCAGTCCGGATAGATATAATAATTTACCAAATATATCAATTAGTAGGTGGTAGGCAATTATTGTTTCTTTATTTTGCAAGTATACGCCATCTGTCGCACCACAATCAGTATATAATTCAATGCATAATCTTTTGAACTTCTTAAACCAAATAATTGATCTTGTAATGAAAATATTAATTTATTCTGGTTCCAGCATAATTTATATCCAGTGCTCCAACCTATCCCAAATATGTTTAACATGCGTACAATCACATATCAGATATATAACTGTTTCAATCTGTTCATTACAATATTATGTACAGTCTTTTCTTGGTACTAAATTCATGTTAAACAGTATAGATCGTTCGTATATAATATGCGTTGCAAAACCTTATACTGAAACCATCGTAAGCCCACATCAATGGTACAATCAAATCCAATGGAATAATATGTTTCCAAACTCTTGTCATTCAGGTCGAAAATGCATTTTCATTTAAGAAAACTTTTACATACTCCTAACTGTCTTCTCTTAGGGTTGGGAAGAAATGTTATCATATAATGCATGGGCAAGAGTGTACTATGAGCCATGAACGTTTCTTCCCGAAAAGGGTTCTTTGTTTTACCTGCCAGTTCCCGAAAATAATTGTTTCCGATATATAATTTTAAATCTTGCAGTTCAGGCAAGAAAAATTACAAATTGGATTAATGTCTGTGCTCCGAAATGGCTGTTAACCTTGATATATCGTTTGCATATTTCTTTCCAGTATAATTTCTTCAGAATTGGTAAATTAAGTCTATCTCCACATTTCCCCCAGACTTCCTTTATTGTATTACATTCAAAGAATACATGTTGATAAGTTTCTTCAAAATTTTTGCAAAATGAGCACAAACCATTTTCGTGGAACCTGAATCTAAGTAAATGATGATTTGTATATAAAATATTATGCAATAGTTTGAACTGAAATTCTCGCAGTTTACTACTTAAGGTACACATCTTTGGTTGAACATATATCTTTTCTACTTCTTTTCTTGGAATATTGTAAAGTGTCATTAAATTGCCGCCTGCCGAGTGTGTTTCTACATTCTTTTTAATTTGACTCTTATATACCATTTTTGCAGTTAAATCTTCAAATGTAAACACTTTCTTTGAAAAAATAAATTCTAAACTAAAGCCAGTGTGAATTGAATTTCTTAAAGGTTGAACATTTTGTTTCCATTCATAAGGGGCTACTTTGTGGTAAATTAGGTTGATATCGGGAAATATCGAATATCAGCGCCACAGAACAACAGACTACCAAACACCACACGATTAATGCGATGAGTAAAACAAACTTCTTCGAATTAACTGGATTTGAGGGGAAATAGGTTTCGAGTTGCCACATTTCTTTAAATTGCTGCACATAATAGCAATGACCGATTCGTGGGTGTGAGAGACACGTGTATTTGTAATTATGGCATGAAATGATGAAAGTATGGTCCAAACTTTTCAGGCATTTCTCATCTTTAATTTTGTCGAATATGAGGGCGTCATTTTGAAGAGCCACCCTTTCCAGGGACCATTTTTATGAATGATACTCTTCCTCAATGCTTACAAAGAATGAAAAAGAAATAAGTTGCTCGACAAAATTATAACATATGGCCTACCTTAAACAAATGAGACAGTCACGTTATGTCACCGCGTTGATAGTAAATTTGGATCTCCTGCGGTTTTTGATGTTGGTAGAGGTGAAAATAAATGTAGGTGTTGCTGACCATATTATGCACAAAGCCAACTTCAACACCGATATTCTTGAATCCAACTATTCCAATTAACTGTTTCTACATAAACCATGAAATAACCACTGTATCAACATCTCAACTTCCGGTAAACCCGCGTGCCATTGTTTGAGTACTACAGACTACCGGCACCATCTAATGCTCAACCGGAAGTAGTTAAACCATCGGAAGTAGAAATGACAGGTGATAAAAGATATCTTATTCTTTCACATGACAAGTTTATGTGCCAAAGTGCAGTACAAATAACCCGAAGATTTCAGTGTTGAGAAAATGATTAGAATTTGTTTTATTAGGACTGTAAAAGTGATATAACATTTACAAACTGTTCTTTATATTATTGACTTATAATATCTTTACACGATAGCATTCAATTCAAAGTTTATTCAACACTCTTCATGAAAACATTTAAAACATACAAATACAGAATGGAATGATACAAAAAGAGATAGTGATTACAAACAACAATGGCAATTTATGAGAGCATTTGGGATAGTCAGAAGGTGGGATTCCTTATATGAAAGCCTACTCCTAAAACACACACATACAGGAAAAAAGATCAAAAGAACAGAACTAAAAAAAAAGAAAAAAAACCTAAACATATACTGTCATGTACAATCAGAGTAAAAAAAAGTGCATGATGGTAGTCCACAGCCGATGGTGCCCACAAGGGACCAACGTTATACAAGAACAAAATTGTACAAACTTTGATTTTAGAATGCATCAATAGTACACATCCTTGGTAGCATATTTACCACCAGTATCAGAGGAATTCATAACTATAGTACATTGTACAAACAATACTCTGCCATACTTCTTGAAATACACTTCATTTATTGATATTGCAATGTAATTTTAAAAGATCCCTAAGAATCTGTATTCTCATAACTTCATCCTCTACGTCACTGAAAGGTATTGGACCAGACGTAGATGCCAGAAGTGGGGAAGGGGGGGGGGGGCAGGGGAGTTCACCCCTGAGCTTCAGGGGGCTCAGCCCCCTGGACCCCGCCAATTAGTGACCTGCCAATGTCACATGACACAAAATATGCTAATCTTACCGTAATTTAATGCATATAACCCCGAGCTTCCGGGGGCTCCACCTCCATCCCCTGTACCCCCACCAGGCGCCCTAAGACGGGCCCCTGAATGCTCATCTGACCATAATTAAATGCCCCCCAAAAAAACCTGAGCTTCATGGGGCTCAGTGCCCTGGACTCTAAATATACTTAATTGATCGTAATTTAATGCCTAAAACCACTGAGCTTCCACCCCTTTTCCCCGCCGGGGCAAAGCCCCTGGACCTCACGCCAATTTACGCTCTACTTGCTTCGCTTGCCACGCTCCATCTGATCGTTAATACTCGAAAAACGATCCGCGGGGCATGTATGTAACATGTAAAAGTGGTAGTGATGCAGATTTTTCTTCTGCCCCCAAAACGTTTTTTGCTCATTACGCCACTGCCCCTGAAAGGTGAGCCCCCTGGAATGTTTGCCCCCCCCCCGCCCCTCCCAAACTGCTTCCCCAGAGCGCCTGGGACCAGATACTTTCAACATGCCTATAGTTGCGGATCCGAAACTCTCTTGTGAAGAGCATTAGCCCGAAAAACTTCATCAAATGTTCAAGTATGTTGAGGGCTAAAATTGAGGCCAGCGGCACTAATAGGATACAGTATACCAGAGCAATCGAGATTTGTCAGGGTCGGGATGGGCATACGTCCCCCGTCGTTCTGGGGAGTGTTTCACAACGATCCTAAGTTGAGCTTATCTCTAAGTTGGACTTAAACATTATAGAAAGCCGTTAGCCTCTATGAAAATATTTTGTAAAAGTTATTTTATAACGGCATAAAATGTTGATATAAATCATTCATATTTTCTACTATCAAGGAGATTTCAAGTTCTTTACGTGGAATTTATGAAAAGTCTCAAATACTTAAATTTTCGCTTTTGAATATATTTAATTTTGAGGCTACAAATGGCTCTCCATAATGTCTAAGTCTAACTTAGAGTAAAGTTCGACTTAGGATCTTTGTGAAACACCCCCTGGAACAACTGCTTCGAATTGTATCAAACCAAAGTTATCACTGTGCTTTTCTTCTAAATATCCGGAGAGAGTTTTAACAGATCCTTTTAACAGATCCTTTTCACGATCACGAATACAAATTGTAAAACGCTCCGTAGTTTACACGTTTGTTTGATGGATTCCAAAATGAAAGATAACAAACAACCACGGTGGCAAAGTCTTTCGAAAACTTAATTCAGCGGTAATTTTAATCGTTATTGTGTTTAACCCATTGAAATCTTACTCGGAATACGTAACGGTCCATGGGTGAACACGGCTATTGAAACTGCCTCAAGTTGTTTAAAAAAAAAAATGTTAAAGTATGACCAAAACATGAGATGAAAGTCATTTTCCTCCACTGTGTTCATTAGACACGTCTTGCTTCGTCTGACTTCTGGTCTTCATTTTGTACTGAATCAAGGCCTTGCAGGTTTGGTTTTCTTCGCATGAGTATTACGATCAACAAGATGAGACCGCATGATGCCATTGACGTCGCCCCAAGGAATACGAACAGGAGTTCGATGTTACCGGTTTGATCTCGGACGAAACCTGTGAAAATTAGACAAGGGGAAGAGATAACAAACTAATGTTGTAAGGCCTCTGGAATAACAGCTACGATGTCGTCACTGATACAGGAAGGAAAGAGGAAACCCCGGGACAGCGCTAGAAAACTTCTATTCCTGAAAGTGTAGGTCTATTATAGCCTAGTCAACTCACTAAAGAAACTATACCGTCACGAACTGTCAGTAATAACGAAACCAATTGAACCAACAAAATTATCTTAACCTATGGACAACGGTTATCCGAGGGATAATCACCCTAAGAAAATGTGTCCGGATTTGCATTCGCAAAACTACCTCCCCACCCCCGGACAACGATCTGCTAGGACATTTACCGCCAGGAAAATAATCCCCGGACGTGTAAGTCCGGGGAGCGTCATTTTTTTCTGCGGCACAGATTGGGGTTAGGTGCGTGTTGAGCCTATGGGAAAGTTTAGGGTTAGGGTTAAATCAAGACACCTTTAAAAAAAGAGCCCCAATCTGTGCCGCAGAAAAGAATGACGCTCCCCGGACTTACACCCAAAGGATAAATACTACCCTTAAGCTATGGTCACAAATCAGAGCAGCGACCGACCGATCAGTAGCCTGCTCGGTCGCTGCTGGAATTAGGCATCGCCCAGCGATTAGGTCGGTGCCCGGGCGGCGACCGCCCAGGCACCGAGCGTATTTTGGGCGGCGAGTGAAAAGTGAGCAGGCGCCGCCCAAATTTTAACTCCGCGCTAAAACTTCAGCGGCGACCGAGCGATGCCCTAAAAACGAGCGGTGCCTGGGCGGCCGCCGCTCGGTGGCCGGGCAGCCGCCCGGCAGAATTGGTTAAAAACTCGCCGCTCGGCCGCCGAGCATACTACTTTTGGGTAATGTGACCTTAGCATTAGATGCAGGGAGGTATTCGTTCGAGGTGAAAGCTGGTGGGGAGGGGCAGATGTTCCGATGTAGGTGTTGTTGTACGGAGTAGCATTCGAAGAGGTAGCTATCATGCTGGACTCGACTTGGGCCGATGTCATAATACAATGCTGCATAATTGTCTTACCCTACGTACCAAAAGTATCCAAATCCAAGTCATTGTTTTATTTGGATGCGATTTATACTATCCTAGTCGACATTGAACAAAGGATATATTAATTTCTGTGTCATATTTGAAAGGTATTGACTGAGTATTGATACCTGCAATGTAACCCGACCCGATGTATCCAATGCCGACGATCAGGTAGAAGACACTGCACGCATCAGGGAAGTTCTTGCTCTGTACAACCTCAGACAACACGGCTTCAATGGTCACGTTATAGCCGAATATTCCGAAGCCGATTAGGAAGGACATTACCATCAGGTAACTGTACGAGGAGTGGAGTATCTGGAGGAAGAACATGACAGTCTGCAACGCCTGGTTCCACAGCAAGTACTGCGGACTCCATGCCGGGCGATAGCGAAGACCAATGGACATAAGGATGGACGAAACAATACCGCCAACGGCTCCGGATGTTGTGAGATAGGTTCCGCGGGCGATGTCGATTCCGTGCTCGACCGCGTAGAGAACGATGAAAAGAACCCATCCACCTGTTACCAAGAAGGACAAGAGAGTGCTTGGAATAAGGAGGATCGAAAATAACGGCTCCTTAATCAGGACATCGAAATGGAAAAAGGAAAGGCAAGATGATACAATCGACCCTTCAACCGTACGAATGTCCTCGCTAGAGCTTTTGGAATTATGCGAAAGCTGTCGTGCTTTATCTGTTCTATCCGTGTAAAGTGTAGTGTCTTCTGCAGACTGCGGACATCGTGCAATCTCTGTATCACAAATGGGTGCAGTATTCGCCTCTGAAGACAACACAGGTCCGTCACGCTGGATCATAGACTCATTTTCTCCTGTTAGCCTCCGCACATTGACCATCGTCGAATGCCCACCTCCTTCAGTATCTACATCATCTGGACGTTCATCACTCGTCATATCTTTGGCAGATGGTATTCGAACATATTCTTGAGTTTCACACGCTTTCACCTGTATGAATGGATCAAGCTCTCTCTTTTCCTCCGGACTCTTACCACCTGGACGGGTTCTTGGAACTTTTAGCACCAGCCCAATGGGAATCATGTTCAGAACCAGCGCCCCCACTACTAGCAGCGTCCCGCTCAATCCATATTGCTCTAAGAGCTTCTCTGTGATCGGGGGCAAGATGACGGCACCAAAAGGAATACCAAGAACGGAGATGCAGCTCGCAAAAGGGAATTCTTCCTGGTAGTAGTCGTGTAGGAGCACAAATGCTTGAAGATTTACCACCGAACAGCATAATCCTGCAAGCAAATAAAAGTTAAATTGTGACACAGGGACTAACAGAGGATTTCTTATGCTACGGTCACAAAGGTTCGTACGAACGATAATTTCGTACGAATCTCCCTGTTTTTCCATTGTCTTCCCGAATTTCCATTGTCTGAAAATCGTTCGTACGGCGTTTACATCCTGCACATCCTACTTTGTAGATCATGCTTGCGGTCATCATGATCAAGGATGAGCACAAGTCCCCATGCATTATAGGTCCCAATAAGTACTTACATTCCATATTCAATTGTTTATCGTTTAGAATATACTTTTTTAAAAGTTATTTTGGCCAAAAATTATGTTTAAAAGCTTTTTGTATTCGGTAGGATTTTATCCCGTCATTGCTTCAATCAAACCCTTTGGATTATCAAGAAGATCATCATCAAATAAATACAACTTTCATTTAGGTCAAACATGATGCAAATATATACATTTCTAGTTTTGCCCCCTTAGACTTTGATTTTGCAATGAAAATGCATCCTAGGGTTGTTCTTTTGCAACAAAAATGCATCTTTGGTTTAATCAGCGCAATATTGTAGCACATATTCTTAAAATAAAATGTAAGGTATAGCTAGGTGGGTGTGCAAATGAATTGGCTGATTACCTACCTACGAACATGAAGAGAAGTCCCAGGAGAACAAGATTTCGGGTGAATGCTGTTGCAATCAGAGCACATCCTCCCGCCAGTCCGGACAGAGTTGTTAGCATACGAGGGCGAGGACAGTGGTGAATGAGTAACTTCGCGATTGGGGCTTTGAGGGGGTGAGAAAACAAAAATAAAGAAATGGCTATCCAAAAAGGCTTGATGAAAATAGTCATGATGATAGTAGACACCAAATTTTTGTGTAGAGGTGACGTGGTCTAGTGGTTCACATGGTTAACGGTTCGAGTCCCGCCGCGGCACCAATGTCCTTTGGCAAGATACTCTCCACCCAGGTGAAGTAAATCGGTACCCAGTAGGAAAGTATTCCTTGAATGATTTAGTGCCTTTTTATGGCAGCTCAGTAACAGCCGGTGTAATAATATCATACTTTGTAGAGTATATTCATATAGGTAATTCTATAACTTAAGCTATGGTCACAAATCAGAGCAGCGACCGACCGATCAGTAGCCTGCTCGGTCGCTGCTGGAATTAGGCATCGCCCAGCGATTAGGTCGGTGCCCGGGCGGCGACCGCCCAGGCACCGAGCGTATTTTGGGCGGCGAGTGAAAAGTGAACAGGCGCCGCCCAAATTTTAACTCCGCGCTAAAACTTCAGCGGCGACCGAGCGATGCCCTAAAAACGAGCGGTGCCTGGGCGGCCGCCGCTCGGTGGCCGGGCAGCCGCCGGGCAGAATTTGTTAAAAACTCGCCGCTCGGCCGCCGAGCAGGCTACTTTTGGGTAATGTGACCATAGCATTAGGGACACACTTTGTGACATTTTTGGTGTCCCACTTACATAAGGAACCCACACGTATTTGTGGCTCTGAGTAAAGACTTAAACAGTGGAGTGAGATTGTTAAGTGATTCTCGGTATGAGGATGCAATATTATGCTTGGAAATCACTTTACAATCAAGAATATCTAGGATTCATTTCTTGATATGGAGAATTGAACTTTTGATATCGAGAGCTGAATTCTTAATATCAAGAAATGATTTCCTGTTGTCAATAAATGGAAATTCTTGATATCATGAAATAATTTTCTGTTGTTAATAAATGAAATTTTTGATATGAAAAATTTTAACGTTAGATATCACGACCTCACATGTTAAATGTGCTTGCCATACTATGGGCTCTTTCGTGTAAGAGGACAAATAATACCCAAAGCAATGATGAAAAGAATTTTTTTAAAGCATTATTTTCGACCAATCTCAAAGGGGGATCAATTATTAAAGGGATCGTTTAACAATGTTAAATCTTAGATACACGATCCTACATATTACCAGTGTCTGTGATATGGTGTAATATTGAAGCACTAAAAAAAATCGCGCTTCAAAATGATCAAGAAGTAAAAATCTTTGAGTGACCGGTTTTACCATACTCGTTTCCCCCAATAGACTGTAGTGTTATGAAAACCGTTCGGCGAACGGTTTTCAAAATTTGTAATTCCAATCATTAATATCTTGATAATCAGACATGCGATCGGCTTGTAAAAGTCAACGGAGTTCCTGACTGACATAAAGGTTTATAATTATCATTGCAGCAAGAGCTAAATCAAGGAATATTTCTAAAGGATCTAAGACAAAGTTACCAGATCCCTTTAAACTACAGACAATACACATTTGACAATAAAAACACATTTATTCAAAGATTTCCCTCCACACATGTTCCCTGATCAGTATCACCCCTCCCACCCACCTCTCTACCCCCCCCCCCCCCCCCCCCCATCCCCGCGTCAACGACAAGAGGTCAGCTAAAACAATGCAAACAACATGGAAAGGACATATTAATCCGGGAGCCAGTGGGGGGGGGGGGTCAACCTAGCTAGCTGGAAAGGAAACCAATTTTCATGTGCTCGGATGTAAAGATCGCTTTCCATTGGGTTTCCTTTCCAGCTGATCTAGCTAAATTTTGGGATTTGGGCACTTTAGGGGCGTCTGGCTCTAGCAGGCACCCCCCACAACTTAAATCGTCTGGCAGTGGTCATTTGTGTATCCGTGCACTCTGCCGAACAATTTCCCATTAGTTTCATGGGGTGTTTCCTTTCCCAGCTGATCTAGCTCAATTTTTAACCCCTTTGGGGGCGTCTGGCAGGCACCTAACGCTCAAAATACACGGGGGCGATGGGCGATTCGCCCCCGTGAGCTACATAATCGCCCCCGTCAGGTTGCTCACGGGGGCGATTACAAAATTAAAAATCGCCCCCGTGGAATTATAAAATAAATCTTTTATCTTTTCTGTTATAACTTTAACACAATATTGAGTTTCAATTTTCAAACCTTAAACCAATGCATTTGGAACTTCTCGTTCTATGAGTATTATTACCGATTCAGCTCGCAGTGCAGTGCGATAGGCCTACTGCGCCCTTAGTAACGGTACGTGTTCACGCTGCCGCCCCATATCTGCTGGAGCTGGAGGCGACCGCGCAAGGGCAGAAACATTATGGTCATGGAGAAGTTTTTTCGTCGTGAAAAGCGTAAACCCGCTGAAATCTGATGATTTCAAATGACCAGCAAATAGTGAACCTCGACCAGTAAATCAAAATTAAGGACTTTTAGATTTGAACGACGAGAACGTGGAGTGCAACGTGTGACCTCCTTTTAAGGCACTGCCAGTGCTTAAAAGGACGTCACATGTCATGATTGTGACTGCCAGTGCCTTAAAAGGACGTAACACGTCCACATCCACGCAATTAGGGACTTTTAGATTTGCACGTCGACAGCTTTGACTGCAACGTGTGACGTCATTTTAAGGCACTGCGCATGCGTCACGTCGTCTCAGTCGGCGATCGAGAATGCGTCAACCTTGATTTTCCTAAATCTAGTACGGTACTAGTATATGCCGCGTGCGCATCAAATATACAGTTCCTCAGGTAGTCAAAGGAACATCCCTTCCCTGCTATTATGTAAAAATGTGTAGAACAGGTGTCACATGCATATTCACCTGTTCTACACATTTTTACATACTAGCAGTGAAGGGATGTTCTACCACAGCAATGGGCCATTTTCTTAATGTAACCAAATTTAATGCATAAGTCTTTGTGAAGTGCCTCAATACATATTATTTCATTCACCTGATAAGTATAATAGTATTTCAATAGTCAGAATTCAAACTGCATATATTAAGTGTTGCTAGGTAGGTCAAGCCATAATGTTTGTCCACCCTGGCAACAACTAATGTATGCAGTTCGGATTCTGTCTAATGAAATACTATTATTCTTTTCAGGTGAATGAAATAATATGTATTGAGGCACTTCACAAAGGCTTATGCATTAAATTTGATTACATTACGAAAATGGCCTATTGTTGAGGGTTGAATGAGGAACTGTATATTTTGTCCTCTTTCTTTGTCCGTCATGTTCATAGTGTTACTTCCTGCATGCATGTATATCGTCGAGTGCAATCTAAAAGATTTCTAATTGTAGTCTACATGGGCAGTTGAGTACGTTGACACGCATGATCAGTCGGCGTTCGTCGTGTTCTCGTCCACTCAATCTAAAAGTCCCTATTGTGAAGAAGAGGAAGACCAAGATGCCGTTGAATAATATGGTCACATGGGCAGATCTACGGGGGGGGGGGGTTAGGGGGTTTAACATTTTTGCGCCGACTCAGGCGGCCGGTGAATATTAAAGCGGGGGATGCTGGAGTTGCTGGAGAGGAGGACTACTATTTTTTTTTTTTTTTTTTTTTAACTCTCACTTTCACCTATCCCAGATAACCCTAAGTTTTGTGTTGCTGCTTTATATGTAGATGATAATGCATGATTACAATAAATAGAGAGAGAGAGAGAGAGAGAGAGAACCACCATCATTTATGCAATGGTTCAGGGTTTGTGTAATGTACGTTTGAAACCATTTCTTAGCGTCTCAACCCTAAAAAAATAGCGACTATTTTTGAGGAAAAGCATTATACTGAACTGAATAAAGAATATATAATAACTTTATATTGGCTCATACTAATACTGATACGGGCTAAATACAATGTGGTATCGGCACAGTAAGATCGGGTATTTGTATAGAGGTATTCCAAAATGACATTCTGATAATCAAGATTTTGTTCTGTTATCATATTATGTATATACGCATAATACAACTGATCTTTGTGATTTCTTAACGTGACATAGCTTCTTCTCCCCCTGCAAACAAAAAAGAAAACAAGGTTATTTAATAAAAGGATCATGGGACAAAATGATCGTTGTGATTCAAATTGATGCAAGGATTTTTTTTAAATATTAAGCAATGCTTTTCACCAGAACCTGAGCTTCCGGGACTCCACCCCCTGAACCCCCCACACAAATTTACGCTCGCTACCCTCTACCTGATCGTAAATACTTTAGCCCCCCCCCCCCACTTTGATAATCACTTTTGGTCCTACGGGAGCTGTTTCAGTGACATACCGTACCACACTATGACATATCTTCTTCTCCCCTTGCAAACGAGAAAGAAAACAAGGTCATTAAAAGGGATTAAGCCACAAATAATGATTGCGATTCAAATTGATGCAAGGATTTTTTTTAAATATTAAGCAATGCTTTTCACCAGAATCTTCTTTGTAAAAACGACTTTAAATAATCTCAGCCATGCAATTCTGCCACTGTGTTGTAAGATCACTTTCACATTAGGAGAAGTGTATTCTTTAATGAGTATTTTAAATTGAATGGAACGTCTCAATTCAGTAAGCTTTGCTGAGATTTGTAAAAGTTGTTTTTACAAAGAAGATTCTGGTGAATAGCAGTGCTTATTCAAACAAACTTCCACCGCTTAATACGTCTTGCATTGTCCATTCATGTACCTCGAGACTACGGCGAATCTTCTCATATGGGTTTCAAAGGGTTTCCTTTCCTGCTGATCTAGCCCACTTTTTTTGACCACTTTGGCCACACCCACCACTTAGGACATGCCACACAATTAATTCGTTATACGGGGCCATGCGATCTTTACATCCGTGCAAATGAAAATTGGTTTCCTTTCCAGCTAGGTTGACCTCCCCCCTTCCCTGGCTCCCGGACTATATCTAATCACTGAAACCGTTTTGGTTTTCAAAATTGTACCCGTAAAACTTGATTTTCAGACATAAAAATTTCTCCTACCCCTCCCCCGCTCGGGGGCTTTGCATCCTCTATCACTATGTGTCCACCGCATAAAATGTCTGCACACGCCCCCCCCCCCCCCCCCCCCCCCCCGGACCCCCTAAATCCTAGTTACGGGCCTGGATATATTAATGGTATGAACAATGTACAGGTTCCTGGTATATAGTCATGGTCATACTATACATGTATGTTATCAGCCTCATTACCAATTAGACTTGCGAAACGTGTACCAGCTAAGGGTCATGAGGTTAACGTGACGAAACGTGCAGGTTCAAATTCACATGCACTGTGTCTGATCTACTTTAGAAAAGTATGACTATATGACGTGGCATATGGCCCCGCATACTAACGTCACCATTATATTTTCTAGCAACATGCCTTTTTATAGAATTTGTAGTAAACAGTGATAAACTATAGTGATACTACTTAACAGTAGTCCCGCGCCCTGATATCAAATTGGTTTTGATAAAAAGCAGAAAATAATAGAAACAAAGTAGTGAGAGTTTGAGCAAAAACCGATTAGAAATAGGAACACTAGAAAATTGGCAACACTGGCGTATAGTTATATCATGCGAGCTCTTCTCCAATTTGCTCTGTACAGACAATTTCATAAACTTTTATTTTCTTATTAATGACAGAATAAATTCGTTACATGTAGGGGTTGTTTAAAAACACAATTGCAATAATTATATTTAGGGTGAATAATAAATATACGATTGAAAATGGGAGGGGAGCTCGCAAGATACAGTTACCTATCTGTGTGTGATTGATCGCATACATCTCGGACGTTAAGCGCTTTACAGATATACTATTACCCCGGTCATTGGATTCAGTGCTTGCCCGCACACACTGTGTGCACAATCTCCACTCCCTGGGGAGCATTTCAGCCAAGTGTGACTTGACCCAGGTCGGGTTTAGATGAATTAATAGAATATATCCCTTATAATTATAGTACATAATTAATCTCTCCTTCTACTAGAACTTCCTCTCCTACCCCTCCTTCACTTTCCTCTCATCTCACTTCAATAAAAAACAAAGCATATTCTTACATCCAAGGTACATCGTTGCCAAGGAGAGTGATGTGATGAGACCGATGATGGCGTTCGAAGCCTGCAGCTGTTCTTCCAATTCGGGGACGAGCACGCCGAATGACTTGGCAAGACCAATCTCCATGCAGAAGAAGGTGAACCGAGCGGCAAGGATGATTCTGGCACCCGGCTTAGCCATTGTTGTATCTTTTGTGATTAGGGCCACATCGACATTCAGCAGTAGATCAGATCAAAATGGTCATTTTCGGGCTTAGATCATTCGTGAGCATCGCGGTACGGTCCCAACGTATACCTGTTCAAAAGGCGAACATGAGAAACGACGTCAATATATAGAATGTAACCGTTCTTGTTCGGAAAGGATTTATATGCGGATGACGTAGGGGGTAGGGGTGGGGTAGAAGAATGGAGGCGTTGTGTCATCTTCAAGATTAGTCGTAATTACACGGTCATCATATTTATTTTCAAAATAATACAAGGCTACTATACGCACCCCGTATCGACGCCCCTGGCCCTAATATCTAAATCAGTCAACTGGAAATGATCGCGAACTTATTTAACCTTCTCTGAGTCTTTACTATTCTACAACTTGCAAACAAAAGAATATTTCCTGGTTGAATTCAATATTTGATTTTGGTAATCGCGTGGTAACAAAGCATGTTCCAAAGTACATTTTCGTCAATGTGCAGGGAAATGGTATCATGCATTTTCACGATATACATTAATCGTACCGATTCGACTCATGCTTAATTGGCATAGGTCTACGCCTATAGCTCGTCCAGTATTTCCTTCCACTGACATCCAATATCCTGTAAATGATTACAAAACTTTATTGCCGTTTGGTTTACACCCAGCACATCTACTTTCAACACGATCTAATAAAACATGTCATCTACTTATCATTTAGTCTAATGACCCTTTAGGCTAATTATTATAGGATTTCCCGGCCAAATTCGCGAGTCTGTCATTCAAATTAATTTGTCTTGCGTTCAAATTCGACGGTTTTAGTGCAGTCAGGTATATCTCGGGTTTATATTCCCGTTTCTAGTTTTCAAATATATGGAATTTTCGTTAGAATCTACGTATGTTTCATTCAAATTAATGAACAATGTGTTTTTTTCGCTATTTGGTCATTCGATTTGGCGCAACACGATATTCTGACAACGCGACGGTGTACTTCTAGCATTCTAATTCATTTGAAGCATTCAAATTAGCACTTTGTGCACTTAAATTGATGGTCAATATACATTTCTCGTTTATTACACACTTTTTATAGCTCATTCTTTTTCTTTCAAGATTGTTTTTTCATGTGTATTTCATCATATTTCATTTTCTTGCATTTATACACTTATACTTTTTAGATTGTATCTGATATTCATCAGCATTTAAGTTTGATTGTTAAGAAGAAAAAAACGACTTGCATCTACGGACCTGATGGTCTCAGTATATTTGTAAATGTTCATGTAAGGAAGTTGTTTGTCTTATGTTTCATCATGAATTTATCATAATTTCATCATAATTTCATTATGGAAGAAGGGTACACTATTATGAATGGGGTAGGGACTAGAGTCAACAATTTGAACATGATTCATTATTTAGCCATGTCTTTAGCCATCGATCTGCTGGCGGGCAAGTAAACTATGAAACTCTTTAAGAAAAACAGAGGGGTGTGCTGGGTATAAGAGACGATGATAATTACTTTTGTAAAATTCCGAGTCTGTAGAAAAAAGGGGCGATTGAGGGTACCCCCACCTTTCCCGGGTATATGAACATGTCCGTGCAGAAATGCCATATCCCTTGATTTTCTCCCTTCTTTACTTTATGTCTGACTACACCCATCTGCGTTGTCCTGAAAATAAATAAATGGAATAACAGCTTAGACCCCAATGGCAAATCATGCATTTTAACTGCATTATTTAAAACTGTAAAAGTTTGTTGCAATTCTTCCCCCTAACATTCCTAACTTGAATACAAATATTACGAATACGAATGACAGGTGTTAATTTGAATGATAAAAATTACGCTTCGACAAGTGAATATTAATTTGAATGCTAGTTGAGCAGTTTCTAAATTGAATGACAGATCTATGAAACCCTTCGACCAAAATCCTAAATTAAATACAAAAACTGGACAATTGAATGATAATTGGCATGGCAAAGCCGATCTGCGCTAACTTAAATGCAAAGTAAATGAATTCGAATGACAAACACGCGAATTTGGCCGGGAAATCCTATATTTGGCCAAATTTCCATTTGGTCTAATCTCCAATAAATCTACTATATATCCAGTTGGTCTATTGCTTATTAGTCTAATTTCCAGTCGGTCTATTCCCAGTTTGTCTAATGCCCAATATTTATTGTGTCTACTATAATCATTTTAATCATAAATAATCATCGATTGATAATTAGACCTTGCATGTCTTGGACATGTTTGCCGCATGCCAACTAATTAATGCCAAACCCAAAGACACATTACACTGGACACCTTAATTAGGGGAAATGAAGCCAAGGAAGACTAACAAAAAGTGGGTACCTGGCAGGAATTAATTGAGCGCCTTTAATGGCAGCACAGCTAAAGCCGGGGTTATAATCTCCAAGTTTGGAAGCGTCTAGTGATTATAATAAACGCTATATAAA
Source organism: Strongylocentrotus droebachiensis (assembly GCA_035222895.1). Classification (NCBI taxonomy): domain Eukaryota; kingdom Metazoa; phylum Echinodermata; class Echinoidea; order Camarodonta; family Strongylocentrotidae; genus Strongylocentrotus; species Strongylocentrotus droebachiensis. The sequence goes on from JAVYIG010016826.1 coordinate 22,065, forward strand.
AACTGAGTATTATTATTGTTATTATATTAAACTATCGACTAGCTCAGCGCCCAGAGTACCAGCAGATAGAACCAGATGGAGAACCCTCGACTGACATCCAATATCCTGTAAATGATTACAAAACTTTATTGCCGTTTGGTTTACACCCAGCACATCTACTTTCAACAGGATCTAATAAAACATGTCATCTACTTGTCATTTAGTCTAATGACCCTTTAGGCTAATTATTATTTGGCCAAATTTCCATTTGGTCTAATCTCCAATAAATCTACTATATATCCAGTTGGTCTATTGCTTATTAGTCTAATTTCCAGTCGGTCTATTCCCAGTTTGTCTAATGCCCAATATTTATTGTGTCTACTATAATCATTTTAATCATAAATAATCATCGATTGATAATTAGACCTTGCATGTCTTGGACATGTTTGCCGCATGCCAACTAATTAATGCCAAACCCAAAGACACATTACACTGGACACCTTAATTAGGGGAAATGAAGCCAAGGAAGACTAACAAAAAGTGGGTACCTGGCAGGAATTAATTGAGCGCCTTTAATGGCAGCACAGCTAAAGCCGGGGTTATAATCTCCAAGTTTGGAAGCGTCTAGTGATTATAATAAACGCTATATAAAAACTGAGTATTATTATTGTTATTATATTAAACTATCGACTAGCTCAGCGCCCAGAGTACCAGCAGATAGAACCAGATGGAGAACCCTCGACTGACATCCAATATCCTGTAAATGATTACAAAACTTTATTGCCGTTTGGTTTACACCCAGCACATCTACTTTCAACAGGATCTAATAAAACATGTCATCTACTTATCATTTAGTCTAATGACCCTTTAGGCTAATTATTATTTGGCCAAATTTCCATTTGGTCTAATCTCCAATAAATCTACTATATATCCAGTTGGTCTATTGCTTATTAGTCTAATTTCCAGTCGGTCTATTCCCAGTTTGTCTAATGCCCAATATTTATTGTGTCTACTATAATCATTTTAATCATAAATAATCATCGATTGATAATTAGACCTTGCATGTCTTGGACATGTTTGCCGCATGCCAACTAATGCCAAACCCAAAGACACATTACACTGGACACCTTAATTAGGGGAAATGAAGCCAAGGAAGACTAACAAAAAGTGGGTACCTGGCAGGAATTAATTGAGCGCCTTTAATGGCAGCACAGCTAAAGCCGGGGTTATAATCTCCAAGTTTGGAAGCGTCTAGTGATTATAATAAACGCTATATAAAAACTGAGTATTATTATTGTTATTATATTAAACTATCGACTAGCTCAGCGCCCAGAGTACCAGCAGATAGAACCAGATGGAGAACCCTCGACTCGTCTCAAGCTCAAGGCCAGGGGAGTGAGTGATCTGTAATAAATATACCGGTTTATTAACATATTCAAATTTATGGAGGTTTCTTTCCTGGGGTCCTAGTGACGAGTTAATGGCTACAGTGCCCTTTGGTAAGGCATTAAGCCTCATTACCAGGTCCCTTGGAGAGGACCTATAGCATGAAAAATCATGAAAAATGTGAATATTGATAAACTATTTTTATAAAAATCAGTGATTATGAATATACAATATTTAGAAAATAGTATAATAATAAGTTCATAATAGATTTTGTGAAATGTCATGCACGCAATATGATACAAAACATATAACCTGAGCAAAAGCATGGGGAAATCAGGTTTTGGGGTATAAAAAGGGAAATTAATGGGATAAGAGGCAATGACGTCACAAACTGATAACCAAATTGGCAATTTGTGCAGAAATTTTCTAAGTTCCATAGTTTTTCATACTTTTTAAAAATTCATAACTTCCTTATTAGTTATCCGATTTTACTCAAATTTTGTTTGCTCTGTTTCTCTTGTTTTTCTGCATCTATTAAAATTATTAGAAACAAATTATTTTCGGAGTGGACTAAGCCTTTAACAGTGAAGGACAAACGCACGCACCAAATTTTCACGTAGCCCTATGTACATTACGCAGAGCATGTGAGTGAACGGGCGAGTTAAGCTTTGGAAATAATATCTCCAAAGTGTCATAGGTCAAATGAACATATTATGGCGATTTTTCAAATTTTCGAGGGCCAAAAAAATAAAATATAAAAAAATTGCTCACTATCGCCTTATCGATCGCAAAAAAGACTGAGGACATTTTCGCCATGGCATCGGTGTCCTTTCTTTAGACTACGTCCGACTTGACCAAATCCTTCTCGCCCTACATAAGAGATAGTCAAAGACAAAATATGCTTTTAAAACTCTTCCAAGCTGGCAAATTTTGTGTCTACTTAATCACATTCACTACTATAATGTTTAATCTTAATTATGAAACACATTTTCTCCTCCATGTAATAATCATTACATTTTTTCTTATAACGGAAATGACTGATTGTACACTCCATGGTTGGCTTGTATCATCGAGAATCATGACTGTTATAACAAAAGAGTGATAATATTGTATAGCCACGAGAGTATAGTGCAATTTGTTTACGCCCTGCCATGCATGACTTGTGCAATATCTCTTTGTTGGTTTTCATTCGTTTCCAGGATATTTTCATCATTCTTCTGTAAATTCACATTTTCAAAAGATGTTATTCTATTTTCCAAGGCCTTTATGATGGAATTAACCTGAATAGAGAGAGGTTCGTACGTGGACCTGGTTCTCGATCAGGTCGTATATACGACGACAGTGGGGGCTTTTAGATTCGCACGAAGACAATGGGGATTGCTACGATCGACGTCCTCAACGCACTGCCTTGCATGGACGTCACACGTATACCAGTCCACGCAAATCTAAAATTCCCTAATAAATCGGGTGCTCCGCGGTAAGTTCGTATGCAGAGCCCCCCCCCCCTACACCCCCCCCCCCCACCACACTCCGAGAACGGACGGACCGCATGCGTGTTACCAAAATGTCCGGTAAAGGGGTACTTTTCGAGCGACAAAGTCCGGCCCGAGAATCGTAAAAAAAGGGGTGTATTAACTTTTCACCTGGAGATTTCTTTAAAAGGTTTTTTTTTTTTTTTTTTCTCTCTCTCATCTCTTTGGACTTCTGAGAAATTATTCAGAATTTAGGGGGGTACAATGAGCATTTTTCATGATTTAGGGGGGTCTCCAAGGCAGGAAAAGCCCACGAAAGGGGGGTTCGGAAATGTTGGCAGTCCTCAGATAGGGGGTGCTTTCAAAAAGAGGGAACAAGCATATGCGTACCCTAAATAACACTGAGTGGGGGGGGGGGGAGGCCGGGATGCAGAGGTTCTATAACTTCAACCCTCGACCAAAATATGCCCAATCCTAACATATAATTATACTTTTAATACTAACCATATACTTTTGACGAAATAAAAACAAAAATTAAACACCACTGGAGCAAAAGACATGTACTTAAACAAAAATACTTTAGTTCCTTGTATGCTAGTATAAACATATACTTTTGACGAAATAAAACCCGGAGCAAATACATGTATCACCGGTGCAAATGACATATACATGTATTTTTTTTAAAATCCTGTAGTCCCTTGTATTCTATTTGAAATAACATTAAAAGAAATAATTACAGCCATGCACTTTCTTGGTTAGATAAACCACAATGTTGCTCGAATAGTTATATACAGAGGTAGATAAGCACAATGTAATTATAATTATGATTCCGAAAACGACTATATTAATTGTGTACGATATATATTTGTATTTACCAGAGTACAAGCAGGATGACACCATGCAGCTGTATACCGTCAGAAGCTAGAGACTTTCAAACGAATTGTGACAGTAATAATAATGGTGACTTCTTATAAAGCGAACATAGTCCGCTCCCGGCGCTGCCCCGATTGCGCACGATTATTACCCTGGCTTTAGCAGGGTAATATTGTCCGTGGTTGGATCCTAGCGATGTAACTCCACCACGACTTAAAGGTATACACAATGTACCCCACGGCCTTTCGATACATTAGGACTCGGGTCTAGTATCGTCGCCTCATCGCTAATGCAAAGGACGTTATAACCAATTAAAGGTAATACACAATTTTGGTATGGGGTCATGAATTTGGTTCAAATATTGGAAGCATAATGCGATTTTAGAATATTCAATGATCATTGTCGCGGTTGGAATCGAGTCATTTTAAATATTAAATTCTTTCAGTTGTATAGCTCCCTCTCAACACTGATATTACTTTAGCTTTATAGCTGGACAAAAATAAGCTTAACCATTTTTGGAAGAGTCACGATACTGAAAAGTCTAGCACTTAGCAAAGTTACTCACTTATCATGGTTGATTCCATCCCTCCAAACTTTTTGAAGATGATAGAAGGCATTATACTCAAATTTATTTGGAGTGGAAAACAGAAAAAATCAAAAGGGTTTCTCTTATGGAAGACTACAGTAAAGGTGGTATAAAAATACTTGACATACAAAGGCAATTGTTCAGCTTCCGACTGAAATGGTTGGGTAGATTTTCAAAGAGAGTAATGGAGCGTGGAAAACATTGTTTTCTTACTGGTTCAACTTATTTGGAGCATCAATTTACTGTTGAACTGCTCTTATAATATAACCACACTTATTGATATTCTAGTTCAAAAGAAAATTTCGTCATTTTACGTAGAAATCTTAAAGGCATGGGAAATGATTAGATACTGCACTACAGTGAAAGATGTTTGTATATTTATAAATGAACCAGTGAAAGTTTCAGATCAGATTATTTGGCACAACAAAGATGTGGTGTATGATAATCATTCACTCTTTTATAAAGGCTTGTACGACAGTGGTCTTTAGGAGACCTTTTTACGAGAGATGGCTTTCGGTCAACAGAATATACTAAATCGCAGGTGCATTCCATACGAAAATGCAATGCAATGTTTGACTATGCAAGAGTTAAACGAGCGATACCACCTGTATGGGTCAATAGTTTAAAAGAAGAATTAATGCATGATTAGGCCTATACTAGACAAGAAAATGAAAACAAAGTTCCTTACTTGTTGGTTGCAAATAAGGTAAAACATGTTACTGATATAAGTAGCAATCGTTTCTATAAACTCATTCCCTCGAGAACTGTATTAACTAACACAATCACGTTGCCTTTATTGGGAAAAAACTTAATGGTCTATATACGGACAGGTATTCAAGCGTAATCTTGCACAAAATTTTAGAGAAAGCAAATTACGAGAGTTTAACTTAAAATTACTGTATAATATTGCCAGTAAGAAGTAATCTTTTAAAATGGACAATATCCAATGACGATGTATGCCCAAAATGTAATATAAAAGAGGATATAAATCACGCATTTATCGAATGCAAACTAATTGAGCCCTTAATTAAACATCTGAAATAAATATTACGAGATATATACAAAGTAAAGATACTGACGTTCAGTATCCAACACCTGCTCAAAATAGATTGTGAAAGTCATTGTACTTTATTCTTTACAATAGCATTTTGGACCATTAATATATTGATTGTTAATCGAAAATAACTGGGATAGACAAGAACAAAGTTGCTTCTAAACAAATTTTCCATAGAGAAATTATAAAAAGATTGGAAAGTAAATCAAACATAAAGATGACCAGAAAGCTTTTATCAAAGGAATTGTTATGTGTTATTTAAGAAAAGAAAAGAAAAAGTGAGGGAAACAAAAACACTATCAGTATAATTTTTATGTTAATTATGATTCAATTGCTTTGCAAAGCAAAACTTAATTTGATTTTTAGTTGATTTTATTTATTTTCCACTCAAATATCCACAAATTAAATGACATATATAAACCATACAGTAATACAATATATAATAGAAAAATGAATTATACAAGTAACGAAATACTGACAAGTATGTTCGTAATCAAATAAGTTTACAAAGTACATTTAAGTTTGAGAATTAGACAAAATATTTTAAATTTAAATTCTTTGTTATGACAATAATTATGTTTTTGTGATTATGTGAATTTGATTTGTAGTATTGTATCTTTGAATGTAACCATAATCAATAAATCCTCTGATGAGGCAAAGTAAAAAAAAAAAAACTTTAGCTTTAAGACAATGTTTCCTGACTACAAATGACCGATTTGGTATTCCCGTTTGGAAATTATATTTCAGAACTGTATATTATGAAACTTTCATTTTCTAAGCTACAATGGAATGGCCTTAGGCGCTATTTGAAATATTTGAAATCTACCGGGAGCACCGGGGAATTTGTATTATTCAAATTTCTCGAAAGCAGAAGTGTTTAAGGGGCTAATTTTCTAGTGATTATAATACATCGACAGGGGCATCCAAATATATCAACATTTTAAAGAATTACTATCCATTCAATTTCCAAAATTTCCCAAAACTGCATTACCTTTAATAGGGTACCACTATTGGGGGAGGAATTAAAGAGCCGAACTTGATCGCTCAGGTCCAAAGGTTTTGTTTATTTTCAATATCGTTTATTGTCCATCACGGGGGCCTATATCTCACCGTCGCGTCGGTCCGGTAGCTAAAGCATTGTTATTTCAGTTACCGAGGCGTATGAAGGCCTATGTATATTGAATGTTGATTTATCAGATGGGCTGTATATAATACAGACCACCTTATATTTTTGTTAAAATCGCCTTTCTATATTTCTTTATTTTTCTTATTTCGAACCACATTTTTGTGGGCAAGATAACTTAAAAATGGCTCAATCAAATGCCTTGAAATTTGGCACACATTATGTAAAGGCATAATGGACAAAGCACAACAAGGTTTCAACCTTGACCTTGACTGATGATGTCATCTAGGTGCCATTTTGTGAAATTTTCTGACAATCATCTCAGGATCATATCTTCATAAAGAAAAGTCGTTTCTCATTCATATTTATGATGATCAAGGTCAATATCCATCCGGTCAAATTCAGGTCGAAAAAGCCATTTGAAGCATTTTATTAAAAATCGTACACACGCGCATTCGCGCGTAACTCCATTACATAACATAGAATCGCCATTTTTTTTTTCATGATATTTTACATTTTTTTACAAACAAATTGATACCATGTTTATCTCTTAATGACTATAAATAAGGAATGAGCGTCCGTTTACCATAAGGCCTAAAAAAAAAAATTGATGACTTGGCGTAACGGGTCACTGAAAATTAGGGTAGGTAGGGCGATTTTTTTTTTTTTTTTTTTTTTTTTTTTTTTAGGTTGTTGTTGTTGTTGCTTATATTTGCATACA
>JAVYIG010016827.1:0-29257 GCA_035222895.1 Strongylocentrotus droebachiensis
AGGGGGGGGGGGGGGTGATCGGAGAGACAAATATATAAATAAATACAGTACGGACTACGTCCAACTTTCTATCTCTCCCTCCCCCTTCCCCTCCCCTTTCTCTCTCTCTCTCTCTCTCTCTCCCTCGTTCTTTCTCTCTCTCTCTCTCTCTCTTCCCCTTTCTCTCTCTCCCCCTCTCTCTGTCCGTCTCTTTGTCAATGTCGTTTTTATCATTTTCATTTTCTGAGTCCGAGTCAAGGATCGCTTCTCGAGCATCTTCAACGCTAAAAAGAGCCTTTCTCCGATGACGAGACATTTTGAGAAACTATCTTACATAGATAAAGAGCAGTTATAAGCAAAGAATTGAGAACTAATTTGTGCAAACAACTATCATGAAATCAAGAAGCTGTACTAAATAGTAAAACTCCGACACTTTATAGCACGATAAGTAAATAATGAAAATGAAAATGATATTAATAATGATAGTACTGTAGTACAATTATAATGAAGCGTCTAACTTTCTCTCACTCTCTCTCTCTCTTTCACTCTCTCTCTCTCATCTCTCTCTCTCATCTCTCTCTCTCTTTCTCTCTCTCTCTCTCCCTCTCTCTCTGTCTGTCTGTCTCTCTTTGTCTATATCTGCCAATGTCGTTTCCATCTTCATCTTTCATATTATTTTCTATTCCGCCATTTGCTTGCAATATAAAAATACACATTCAATTCATTCTGTCCGTATCATGGACATAATCATAGGGGGGGGGGGGGTGATTAGAGAGACAAATATCATAATGGTGAATACAGTACAGACTTCGTCCAACTTTTTGTCTCTCCAACCCCTCTCACTCATATTGTTTATTTCTGAACTCTAAATATGAAAGCCATCTTCCTTCGCTTGCTTTTATGTCAACCTCAACTGGCAATATGATTTTGTGTGTCTTGTTTCCCTGTTTAAATACTTTTTTCCCATCTAATTACCATTCTTTCGCTCAAAATCTATCACAATCACTAACATAATGGCGCATAAAATGTTAACGCAACGTATTACCATAGCATGAAAGGCGAGTTTGATAGAGAGGGGAAGGGGGGGGGGGGGTGGGGACTGGGGAGGGTGTCTAATCAATAAACTACTGTTTGCGCGGAGTTGGGCAAAGGCAACGTTTAATGTCCGAGATAAAATCATTAGGAGCCAGAGCAAATAACACTGAGTTCCCATAGGAAATATATTTATTCAGATGGTCATATCTCAGCCAATACTATTATAAATATTAGGACATTATTTTTTATGCTCTTTCGGAAAATTAAGAAAAATTGAAAAAATTCAAAACATAGATTATTGATGACGTCACACTTCACCACTTATTTTAAATTTGTTTATTACCTGTGTAACTGTGTTAGATTCTTTTCATTTCATATACCTGGGGACAAACCTTTGATTTTTCCTTCCTCTCGATCACTCCTATTGTTTCATTTCATATTGTTTATTTCTGAACTCTAAATATAATATCCATCTTTCTTCGTTGATAAAATGTTACTTTAAAACGATTGTCTAGTCTGAGTCGTTGGTAAGATTTTTTTTAGGCATGATTGTGCAATCAAAGAAAATAATACTAAGCTGGTAGAATTGTTGTGTATACTTTAATTTTGTATGTCATGTTTCACTCGTTTCACTCAATCATTGAGTAATTAATGTAAATATGTATTGAAATTATGGAAATAAAAACCTCGCTTGAGGATAAAAGAAAAAATGAAGTCTGCTGCTGTTGTTGTTGTTACTTATTTTTTTACGGCGCTTTCATTTAAAAAGCTCATATTTTGCGCCATTCATTTATAGATATTAAACAATCTTTTCATGATTAGTCAAGCGTATTGCCCATAAGTTTATAAATGTTCCAGAAGTCAAATATTGTTTAAGATAACCCAACACAGATTAATGAAGTTTAGAAACGAAAACGAGACAAATGAAGCTACAACAAAGCGAAACATATCAAAGGAAGAAAAAGCATTAATGTATGACTTGTATAAATGTATGATAAATAATTTTTATTAATCAGTTACCCCTTTCAGAAAGGGAATCTGAATTCTGACCCTAAAAAGCAGGGGCCGCGGAGCATTTTTGAGAGTAGGGTGGGGGGGGGGGGGTGGGCTGAACATGAAACGTGTCTACTAAAAAAAAAGACCCAGCAACCCGCTTCCGCGGCCCCTGCATAGTTTGAGAGTTACATGGCAGACTATAGAGGGCGGTCAACTGGTATCGGTTGAAAACACTACGAGTAGGTCACGCTACGTTGAAGCGGACGCACCTTTACACGGGATTTTCGCATCCGGCTTTTGAATAGACGGGGTGCGGACGATTGTGGCTTTAACGCAAACTAGGCCGCGTTGCATAAAGCCGCGTGTTTACTGCCACTCGAATTAATCCAAGGCGCCTAAATAAACTGAGACTTGAACCCTCAAGTGAACTACAAAGTGTTAATAGTAACACGCTGTCCTTGCCGATTGAGCGAACGATGAGTAGATGACAGCTTGATTTGTAATTACTATCACCCTATTGACCACCCTACCGGATTCCATGTGTGCATGCGCTGGTTTCCTTCGGGAGTGCTCATGCGCAGGTTTCCCTCGCTAGCTCGATCTGGGTCGCCATGGTACGAAAAAATAAGACGCATCCGGATACACTGGGGCAAGCACATCTCGAAATGGCACGCTAGATGCAATCGGCTATTCTCCTTCCAAAGCTTTATTAGGCAAATAGCGTTCAACACATGGGAATACATTAATAGACATGACAATAATTAAGGAATATGCAATTTTTTTCCTTCAATTATAGACTTTATTGATTAAAAGAATAAGGATTTACAATATAAAGTAGAGATTGTCGACCAAATTCAAGTGAAATTGAAAATGTATTTGGAGATGTCTGACTGTCTACTGGATAACGCATGCCTACACACGATCTGTCATTTGGATGCGTCAGCGTGATCCATGAAGTCGAATTATTGGCCCATGCGCTAATTGCCTTCACAGGCTTTGTTAGTGTAGGTAATAGCGCAATCGAAATGACGTCGATATCAAATTATAACAACCTACTATGTTTGATGTTATAATTTTTGTATCATGCAAGTCAAGTTTATTACATTTCCATTTTCTTTTACATGTATTTTACAGTGGAAATACAAGATGAAAAGAAGGACTTCCCAGAAACTAAGATTACATTGGTTGAGTGAAGCTGGGAACAGACTGAATAAATCTAATGCCATTTTAATAATCTTTACAGAAAATACACAAAAGTATTATATGAATATACAATAAATAGAACCCTATGCGCTACAATCCAAACATCGCACTTCATTTTCATTATAAATACGGGTGTTTAAAAGACCCCTTTCAGATATGACACGACAAAACCGGGGCGTTTCTTAATATGAAACCGTAAAGTGCAATACGCGTCACATTTCTGCATGTTATAACACAGAGTTCATTGGATACGCGCAAGTCTTTAGTTGCGCGTAGTAGTTGCCATTTTTGAGCGCTAGTGTAGTTCCGTATCCATTTTTTTTACCAGTTTAATATCGATTCTTAGCAAAGGAATTTTAGCCCAATTTTTTAATCATAATCATATATTGCATTTTCCACCTGAATTTGGATCACTTTCGACATCGGGAAGCCTCCGTTTAGGGCTTCGATGTCGACGTCGTCGCTCAGTACCGTCTCTGCGCTATAGCTTTGCAACTCAAACTGAAGCTATCGGTCTAAAATTATGCAAGCTTCTCGTATAGTTTATGGTATCGTGCATGTGCGTAATACCATAAAGCATACGCGAAGTTCGCATAATTTTAGACTGATAGCTTCAGTTTGAGATGCAGAGCTATAGCGCGGAGACGGTACTGAGCGACGACGTCGACATCGAGGCCCTAAACGGAGGCTTCCCGATGTCGGATGTGATCCAAATTCAGGTGGAAAATGCAATATATGATTATGATTAAAATTAGTAAAAAATTGGGCTAAAATTCCTTTGCTAAGAATCGATAATAAACTGGTACAAAACTGCTTAAAAAATGGACACGGAACTACACTAGCGCCCAAAGGGCGCGGCTATTTTTTCCGCGTCATATCTGTATGAGACTTTATGGTGCAGGGCTTAGCTTTGAAACTTCGCCATTTATAAAATTGCGATGTCGGCTAAAACCTGATGTTAGGATCGTAGTATGAAATGGGTCTTAATGGTGGCAGTACGAAATGAGGTATTTGTTTTCAGAAGCAGAACGTGTCATGATCTCAATCTTCGGAAGGTCTATTTCGCGAGCGAATCTCTCCAAGCACATAACTTAACGCTGATCTCATCGAAAGCTGGCTGGAGACAAGCCTTTACTCTATCCATGTACCCCTTCATCTTGGGGTTGTCTTTAAAGATGTCCCGATTTTGGACGGTGAACTGCGCGAACTGTAGAAATAGTTCAAACAAAAGAAGAAAAGAAGAAAATGTTATATGACAAATACAAAAACAAATATACGATTATGAATCCTCTGCCAAGTGTGGGTTTCTGACAGGTCTGTAATTACAGGCGTACGAGGAGGGCGGGAGACGGGTTGGGGGGGGGGGGGGGCTGCTGCCCCCGGATATTTGAAATTAAGCATATTAACCGCCATCTGACACTGGGCACCCATCCCTTCATATTTGGGCAACCGCTACCAGTGAGGTGCTTTATTTGAATTACAAATTCAGATCTAGTATATTTTGATGATAAAATTATTACAATAGAGATTGGAGGTTGGAAAATTGAAATTAGGTTAGGTCATGTCAGCGTCCCCTTCCCAAAACCGGTGAACTTTGGCTCGTACGCCTATTTGATGCAGTTATTGGTTATACTTTTTTGAATGAATTATATACTAAAACAATTCCATGTGTTTAATGAGAAGTGTGTCACAAACTAAATTGCGAGAAAATGTTGAGTAGAAAACATTCACTAATATAACTCGTAAATCTGTCTTGCCGACTAATAATTGCAGGTTGTCCCAAATTTGCTGACAGGTAAGTTGACGGGTAGGGGTGATTGTAATCTCTTAATTAATAATAATAATGATGATGATGATAATGATAATAATAATAACAATAATAATAGCGCTCATATGCCTCCCAGGGGATGCTCAAGGCGCTTGCATACTACTGCATAAGTTAGACACTATAGTTGGGTAAATAAGTTGGATAAAATATTATATGCGAAAGGAGATAAGTGTTGCGGCAGGATTCGAACCGCGGACCTCGTAGTCCATAGTCATGTGACATATACACTCGACCACGACACCTCTACATAATAACATAACCCTATTGTTGGATAACAATGTTGCCCGACTTACGTTTGTCCAGTTACATCTACCCAACTTGTTTTGAACATTTAATTGGGCAAATACATGTAGTAAATGGTTGGGAGAAAATAACCCAGATGTTGGGAAAAAATGTCCCTACTCTAGTTTGCCCAATAACATTACCCAACCTCCTTTTACCTTTCATTATGTAATTTCATATAGTAAACGGTTGGGAGAAAATAACCCAATTATCGGACAAAATTTGCCGAACTTCGATTTACCCAGTAACATCTGCCCACCATTTTGTACAGTGTGGTGACGTATCCACTGGACAACGACACCCCTAAAAAGGCCTATACTTTACATAAGTATACATTACCTCACAAACAGCCATGATATCAGCGATTGATATCTCCTTGCCACAGAGGAAGTCATTATCTTTAAGGAAACTCTGTTCGATCTTGTCCAGGCCTTGCTTGAGATTCTCTGCCTCCGTCTTGATTTTGTCCTGATCCGGAACAGGAGCAAATACCTGAAAACCAAGGAAAGAATATTACAGTTTTGGGTTTGATGTTCTGTATTTCTATAGTGTGTCAAAACACTTTCGTTGAGGACGTTTTGAAGAAAAAAACCCTCTCACTATCTCAATTCATTGACAGCGTATATGGCAAATGAAGGCGGGGGGGGGGGGCGAAGTAAAGATAAAGCAATTGCATTAAAACGTTGATTGACAAAAAGGGCATTTGCTGGAAAAGATTTAAAAAAGGAAGTCAGCCGTATGAATAGACGTACTTCTACTACCGAGAAGATCGGATTGTCGCCTCGCATTTTTTGAGAAGATCGGCCGAACACCAGCTTGAGTTGCATAATGTCTTCGGCAGAAAGAACGACAAGAGAGAGAGAGAGAGAGAGAGAGAGAGAGAGGGGGGGGGGCAGACAGACCAGACAAAGAGAAGGAATACAAATACAAAGATGGACCGGAAAGCAGATAGAGAGATATAAAAAGAGAAAGAGAGAGAGCGAGAGAGACAGACAGACAGAGAGAGAGAGGAGGCGTGGGTGGAGACAATGTAAGTGGAATGAAAGAGAATACAAGATGGCATAGTAAAGAAAACATAACTCGGAGGACGGTTATGGAAGGCAAAAAGCCCAATAATTCGATAAACTCAGTTTTTCGAGCGAAAAAACAATGTTCATTGCGAAAAAAAGTAAGTTCATCAGTCCATATGCAGAGCTTTCGCTCGAAAAAACAACAACCTCATTTCCCGGTGATAAATCGGCAATGAACTATTGGCCATTTGTCTTGACTAAGACTTCACATTATTATTTTCACAAAGTAGTTTATATAATATACATATATATATAGATATATATATATATATATATACCTCTGCCACGAAGAGTGCCATACACTTGCCCCTAGTGCCTGTATGATGAAAGGCGATGTACTCATCCACACGTGCACGGGACTTCAGGTCCTTAGGGTACCAGTTATCCTTAATCTTGTCGGCATACTTGGTAGCCAGGTAACGGAATATAGCCACCCTGCGGATAGAATAACCATAACGATTATAAAATGGAATATAGCCACTTTGCGAAAGGAATAGCCAAAACAATTAAAGAACGAAATATAGCAACTATGCGAACAAAATAGTCAAAACACGAAACAAAGAACGAAATATAACAAATCTGTGAACGAAAAGTCAAAATATGATACAGAGAAAGGATTACGGAGACTCTGCGAACGTGAAGTTCAAGTGAATATAGGGGAGATAACCACCAAGCGATCATACAATTCCGTTAAGGGTATTTTATTTTTTTAGTATCGGCGGTCATCTGCAGCGACCGTTCCCCTGAAAATGCATTTGAGAAAGGGCTGCATTCACAGTTTGGGTTTTGCTGTAGAAGGTGGATTAGATCAAGCCCGATGCTATTTCTATTATCAAGCCAGTTTGAGTTGATATTTTCACCCTTTTTACAACTTCCTTATAGTGAATATAAATATATAAGCAGCTGTCATTTAAATGAGATAACACACAAACAATAGCCTTTGACCCACGTTCATTGCTTCAGCCTAAACTTGGTACAAGAGGACTTTGGCAATACTTAAAAAAAAAAAGTACTACTATAACTACTTCTACTACAACTAGGAATGATTTTCCCTTTTATTACTTCTACTATTACTCCCGGTGCTAGGTGAAAGAGATATATTAGATAATACATTTGAAATTATTATCATTCTGGGCCTATAGCGCTTGTAATTCAGCACTTTTCATCCAATTTCCATGACACAATAAATACTCTTGACACCCACAGACCTTTTGGGTAAAGGTATTGTCTCGTAAGATGCACACGAAAGGCAGGGAAAGGCAAATATGAAACAATTCTTACATTTCACCGAGGTAGAAATCGCCATCTTTCAGTCCTGGAAGTGTTTCGAGTGGGAAGTTGTTCGCGAACTCTGGCTTCTTGTGCTCGCCTTAAAAATAAAATAGACACGTTTACATCTAAATGGTTATTTTTAATTCCTTGGGATTGACATAACATTCTTACCCAAATGGATTCTTAACGGCACAATAGGGGATTAACGACCTATAATACATAAGCCATTCTGTCAGTATATCTGTCTTTAAACGTAAACTGAGGTTATACTTATTGAATTACTTTAATTGATTCTCAATCTATGCTCCAAATTGTGATCTGCCGTGATTGGTATTTGAACTTATCCATTTCTCAATTTACTACTGTATAGCAACTGCCGACTTACCTTTTCCTTTTCCTTTCCTTTTCTCGCCTGTAGCTAGCTTTCAGCTTACAGTGAAAGTATGTCCATTTCTCTCCCCATCCCCTTCAGAGCTCTCTCTCTCTCCCGACCCTCGCTCCATTCCTATATCCCACTTTATTATCATTCTTATCGCCCCTTTTGTACATAGTCTCTTCTCCCCACCTTTTGTTTAATTACTCAGTTGAATCTTATTATAATCATATGGTTATAGTTTATAGTTATGTTTTAGAACTTAAGAGCCTTTGACGAACATTTCTTGTATTAATCTATTATATAAACTTGTTTTTTGTTGTCTATAGGATATTCGTTTGAGGGACCTGACCTCTACAAACTAAGCTTTCCTAAGGTCTCCTCGTCTTTCTTTTTTCTTCTTCACTTAAATGCATTATATGAACTTCTTCCTTATAAGTGTTCCTTTTATATACTTCACATGTTATAACATTGTTAACATCTTTATAGTATTACATTCATGTTGGAAGAAAGACAAATAAACTTGAACTTGAACTTGAACTTATTCATTCAGCCCTGGAACTGTGTGGAGAGGGAACTTGAGCTCGCGCTAAAATATTTAAATGTATTTCTCCTTGGCATTGAGATCATTTTTGTTACCCAAATCGACAGTTAAAGACAGGAAAGGGATTAACGATCTATTATTCTCAACTGTAGGCTCATTCAATCAAGGGGGTGGGGAGAGGGGGGTGGGGGGGGGGGGTGGGGGTACTCCTGTGCCAGATTATATTTTCCTTTTTCTAAAAGCCAAATGTGGACTGAGCCATTACATATAGGCACCACAGGGTGTCTCAATAAAAACAAAAGTCTACCCGACGCAAAAGGTGACTAAAAATAAATAAATCATGATGCTGAAGAAAGTGATGATGATAAGAAAAAGGGAAAAAACTCAACGACAACATCAATAATGATAACTGCAACAACGATAATAACAATAATAACTACAACAATGATAATGAAAATAATAACAACAATAACAATACAAAAATACTACTTCCACTACTGCTACTACCAATTATTATAATAATAATCATAACATCAATAATAAAGTCACATTACAAACAAAAATATCACCCAAAATCAAAGTTTGTCTGGACAGAATATTGGGTTCACTAGTCGTGAAATGAATAACATTCGAAAGCACTCCCAGCTTCCCCCATTCCAGGATTAGTATCCATCCACCCGTCTCAAAGATTTTATGCAAAGGAACTTATACAAGAATCACAATAGGCAGTTACGCACAGTGACAGTGTTTGAGAAAGAGCTTAGACGAAACGAGATGGTTATATTGCTTGTTAGTTATTCTAAACTTAGACCGATTTATTTTGTATTAACCTGTTCTCAAGTTCTTGACATGGGACCATGCAGCTCTGAAAAATAGGAGGAATGCACTTGTGAACTGATTTTGCGTGTTGTCTCAGATATATTTTCGGCAGTATTTATCCTCACTTTGTTATTGATTTTATTCATTGATTTTTAAAAAGAAAAGATAACCCAAATAATCCACCTTAGTAACATCCAACAGACCGTTACCAGAGGTAAAACCGACCGAATGATAATCGACTTAATGAAAATTACATACAATCCCGGACCGAGTTAGCGGTGTGACTTGGGCATGTAAGTGATCGGCAAACATCGTGAAGGAAATGGGTGGAAAACAAAATTGAGTCCCAATATCCCGATAAGGACACCTCCTTATCAACCTTGATTAACAATAAGGGTTGTGCTATTCCCCCGTAATTTAAAAAAAAAGACGAGACAAGAAGAAAAAAAAAATAATCTGGATGGTGTATCCACGGGCTTTTTATTTTCGTTTCCTATTTTTTTTTTTTTTAGCACAAAAAAAAACACAGAGCCCTAATTTCATTTAAATTTTAAATACCTTGGTATAGTTGAAAAGCATGAACATTTTTCCAATGATATGAGAAGCAATGCTGTGTTCATATTGAATCATGCCGTATATGCCTATTGAACTCTCGATGATTCCCGGTGCTCGAAACTGGACTCTCCCATAATTGCATGACTAAGCAATTCCATCCGCGTTCACATTGCATAACAATATCAATAGTTTTGTCAATACTGTACTCAGTTTGATTGACCATCTAAATCTTGTATTCAATTGTTTGCGGACTACTGTAGCGAAAGAGGATTGTTGCTAACGCATTTAATTGTTGACACGATGAGTTGGCATTTTGCACGATCGATAATCACATTTGACTGAGACCCCTGGGGCCCGTTCCTAGAAACCAACGACAAGACAGTCATAACTTTATCCGCCAACTACGGAGATGTCTCTCATCTTCCTAAACTGTTTCACAAAGAACTTACTAGCTAGTATCTCGTGAAATCTATACTATCGGCGAGTAAAAAGAGCCGAGCCATAGCCTTAGTTGCGATACCACCCGATTATTAAAAAAGTAATATTAGGAAAAATGCAATTATTTAAATGAATTAGGAATAAAAAAAGATTGAAAATGATACCAGGAAATAAGAGATGCAATATACTTCCAAATTTGTGTAGATTATACAATAGAAGTATTTGTAAAATATAATTGTGAGTATTTCATTACATGACCGGTGAATCAGTTTTGTTCTTCAGTTGAGATGGGTACCCCCGGATATTTTTCATTTTATAGTTTGTAAAAATACACCAATATATTATTCTCAAAAAAATACAATGTAATGAAATTTTTGTCCAATGTTTGAGGTGTCAGTTGAATAATCAAATGAAAAAACTGTAACATTCCAAACGTTAAAACACATGTTTGAAACTATTAATTTTACACATTTGCAGATAGAATTTATCTCGAAGGCAATATGGGTCTGAAAAGTAAAGAATACAATTTGAACTATGGCTTGCCTGCCGTGGCCAATTACCCATCCCTTCGAGGATTTACAATATGTAAATTAACGCGTATAATCAGTTTATAAAAGTGGGAAAAACCTAAAATATAAACATGGCATATTTTCAAAAGATTTTCTAATGTAAAGAAATTATAACTTCCTGTTTACGTGAATGTGTAGAAAGATCACAGCTGGAGGATTTTTTGTCTTTTTCTTGCTAGCCATAGTCTACCCAATAAATAACATGTGATAGCGCTGCCCATCGACTAAATAGTTATGACAGAGATATGACGGTGTAGAAGGCATCATAACTCCTTAGTCAGGAAGTTGTCGTTGATCTTGCCAAAGAGGGCTTCTTGAAACACGTAGCGGACAAGTAGCTCACTAACTCTGATTTGGTCAAGAAGTTGGACTTATGACGGTTTCTAGGAACGGGCCCCAGGAGATTGCATGCTGCTCTTTAAATGGGTATTCATAGCCATGCACTCACAACCTATCACAAAGATAAGAGCATACCTGCAAAGATGTCGATGTATTTAAGCTCATGTGGAATACCCATCAGGTTCAGAAAGATGGCCACAGCACGGCATGGCTGGGATCTCAGATCAACGTACAGCTCGATAGTCATGGTGGTTTTGAATTCTCTGATTATGCCCTGGTTCTTACTCGGTACGTGTGGCTTCGTTCCTTACCTGTCGACTGCTGACATATACAATGACACCACAGTCGATCTTTATGTTGACGGTGTGCAGAATGTTTGTGCGAGCTCCATGCATTTGGACAATGGGACCATTACGCAATAAAGGCGTACAAGTGGGCACAATGCCGAGGGGAGGGACGCTGTTTCTCTTTTATGTATGCATGTGTACACAACGATATATACCTTCTCTCCTTTCATTTACCATGTTCTGGAATGTTAGAGCGAGAATCGATTTCGCTGAAATCATGGTGGCAATTAAACTGCATGGATCAACCCTAGTATCGTCACTTTCTCATCGCGATATAATCATAAATACATATATTGTGTTGTGTGTGCGTGTCACGGTGTGTTTGTATACATATCAATAATATTTATTACAAAACGAATAAAATAATGACTTAATATATATTATAAATATTATATTATATATAAGTTATTATATTGATCAAAAGTATTACTTAATCAGCCAGTTTATCGTTGTAGTCTGAGCATGAGCAGTTCGGATGAGCAGATAAAGTTCATTGCAGACCAAATTATGAAATACCAGTACACGGAGACAAAATACTGGATACGTGCTTATGAACGTTATGTAATCATTGTTCATTTAAATGCACAAGCAGTGCACTTCTATATGCAGGTAGAAGCATTCTTTGAAAAGCGAAACAAGGGCTATTTATGTAGCACCTCCATCGCTGTAGGAGTGAACATTTCAAAATGTACAAAGTGGGACCTCTTTCTGTTTTGAAGATCTGTGGATATCCAGGGTCATTTTGGACATGTGCTAACCGTGAACTGGTCTATCGACGTAGAATGGCTTGGTATATTGTCCTACATGAATATGAGACAGGCCTATCTCTCTCTGTATTTTTCACCTCACGACGATCGAGATCATATATATATACGTATATATATATATTTATAAATACTGGCTATTCAAGTGTATGACCGAAATTAATTTCGTTTCGTGTGTTGTTATTGCTGTATTCCTTTTGCCTTATGTAAATGCCTTATTAACCACTATCTACAGACCACGGAGACGGGCCAGTGGCTTCAGCGACTTAATTAATTCCTTTGTCGGGGACAAGTGATTGTGAACGATGACAGGACGCATGACTCAGCTGTGTCCAACCTAATGCTCTGACAAACATGTATAAGTTGCAATCAATTGTTTACACACGCATATATATCTCTTGTTAAAATACAGACCGTTTTGTACAAATAAATAATTAAAACAAAATATAACTTAATCGATGTTCATAAGTTTGTGACCTTATATGGCCACTCAAGTTTGTTTTTCTTTTGTTTATTTTCCTCTAGAAACAAAGGGTACTACATGATTTGCTGTCTATTATAATGTATTCACTCGAAGATCTAACGAATAGAGGACATCATAACCGGCAATTGATCGTTCAATCTTTAATATATCCATTTCTTACGAAGACTAGTGTACACCAATTCAAGAAAATGTGAACGTTTTTTTCGGCACAGTTTTCCTTTTGATACACTTCTTATTTTTTTCTTCAAATTGCAGTAACTTTAAATAGACAAAATGCAGTCTGTACATGTATATCCGAGAGCAGTGTACAAGTATTTTATAACACTCATTTGCAATCGATACAAAAATAACGTGTGGAATATTGTAACGTTTGTGCTTTCTGTAGCCTGTTTTGTTTGGTTGCGGTATTCCACTTTCGCGACGATCTTAGTATTTCCCCCGATCTGTGATGGCTTCATTTATATGTTAGGTATCAAATAACATTATTAATAATAATGATAATAATAATAATGATAATAACAACAATACTTATAGTCGTAACAATAATAATGATATTCATATGATGATGTTAATAGCAATAACAATAATAATAATAATGACAATAACAATTTTGTAAATAATAATAATTATTCTACTACTACTAATAATAATATTGATACAAATAAAAACAAAATAATGAAAACACTCTGTAGTCTTAGATTTCCGACGTATGGGAGTATGTGTGGTCATGACCACACAAGACATGCAAGTGAAGTGCTAGTGATAATATGTGGGGCTACCAGAAATTTGACACTGAGCTATAGTTATAGCCCACTAGATTGGAATCCTTTGATTCTTTCTGATTGATTGTCCAAAGTTATTTCAAAGAGGTTTTGAGGAATGTGATATTGAACCGTTAATTGTATATTGAAATATTTTTAAATATAGGCCTACATTTCTTCGAAACAGGAAGTAAAATGTTTCAACTGCAAATCGGCATAAGTAAACGAATCATCTACACAGATTTTTTGTTAGCGTGAATTAAATGTCGATATACAATAATACAACATTTAGAGAAGAATTGGTCCTGACACGATGGGTCCAAAATTTTCTGATGTGATTTAAGTGTACTGTTCATGCGTGATTCTACTTCTTGAAGCTTTCTCTCCATCCGTACAAGGCTGCAAAGACCTCATCAAAGACAGGGTTCAAGCGCTTCTTCACACGGTCAACAAAGGCCTTAAGTTGGGGGCGTCCTTCCGTTACATCTCGATCTTTAACGGTGTTCTGCATCATCTGTGCGAGGGAGAGAAAGAAAACATTTTAGACTCCTGTCTTCAAGTCCCAAAGCCAATAGGGGATTGATGAAACTGTCGTAGATCAAAAGTAGGGTGAAAAAGGAGAAGAAGAAGAAGAAGAAGAAGAAGAAGAAGGAGAAGGAGGAGAAGAAGAAAGAGAAGTAGCAGAAGAAGAAGAAACAGAAGAGGGGAAAAAGAAGGAAATAATTTGCTCACCTCCGAAACGGCCAAGATGTCAGCAACAGAGATGTCATCTCCAGCCAACCAATTATTGTTCTTCAAAAACGCCCTGTCTAGTTTGTCGAGCTGGGTTTTCATGTTTTCTAGGTCTTTCATAGCTTTTTCTTCTGGCACTTGTTTACCCCCGTTAAAAAGTGGAAATATGACCTGGAAGAATATAAAAGAAACAAATTACCAATTTATCAATCTCGATTTCAATGCAACCTACCAAAAATCATTACATTAGGCAACCATATTATGTATCAATAAATGTTGCATTAGATTCGATCACTCCCCAGAATGAATCCTGTTGTAAGATTAGGTCTAAAAATGAGTGAATACGCTCTGAAAAAAGATATTTATCTAACTTCTATTCTGAACAATAATGCGGAGGACAGAATTCAAGAGTCTAAAATTGCGACATATCTAAATTCATTTACGTCTGATGTCGATTATAATTAATAAAACCCGATGACAATTTATAGCTCTTAAAGTTCTGGGAATGTTGTAAATATATTATAAAATATGTGATATTCATTAAAAAGTAGAACTTATATTATTCAGTGTAATTCAGATAACAACCTCACCTCATTTACGAAGACCCCGCAACAACCTCCTCTGGTTCCTGTATGGTGAAAGGCCATGTATTCATCAACTCTGGCTCTTTTCTTGAGGTCCTTCGGGTACCAGTGGTCTGGGACTAGGTCTGCATACTTCGTTGACAAGTACCGAATAATCGCCACCCTGCATCCAAACAGTAATGTAGTTTGGTATACATATGAGCGTTACCGATAATCGAGGTGGACAGGGGTGTTGGGTATTTAGGGAGAGTACAACTTTCAGTCATATTAGCTTTCAGCTTTTCAGCAGGTCCCTATTTTTTCATGGGTAAGGAATTGCCAACGTACATAACAATACCTTTGGTCAAAAGTTGGCTAGGAAACCAACACGACATCTGTTCCACACTTCATTTTAGTAAATTAAAACACATTAGGAATAGTGCTTAGGCATATTTTTTCTTAAATTAGGTATTACCGAGAACAATTTTTTTTAACCGCCGGACAACCAACCCGAGGACTGTTATCTAAAATACCATATTTCCATGACTTTGGAGGGAGTCTTCTTGGGAAAGGAAAATGTTCAATGTAACAGTTGATCAGAAAGCAGATGTTCTCGGGGTGTATTGATCGGGGATGGTAAATCTAGGGACAGTAAAGGTAGGAATGGATTTCTCACGTTTCTCCCAAGCAGAAGTCACCATCTTGTATAGCGGGGACAGTATTCAGAGGGGTCACCTTTGTAAACTCGGCTTTCTTCTGGTCACCTAAAACGAAAACATATCAATACAACTATTAAGCAAATATCAATATGAAACATGACCGATGTTTTTTTTTTTATTGTTTTGCGGAAGCGTTTTGACACAATCATGACAGAAAACTGTCTAGCCTTAGTGACTGTGAAGGAAGTGGGGAGGTGGGGGGGGGGGGGGGTCAATATTATGAATACAATTTTGTTTAAAATAACGTCACAGCTGTAAAGGATTTTCTTAGAATTTGATGATACCTCATAAGTTCATCAACCAGCAGTTGTGTTAACAAGAACTGAATATTATGTGCTTTTGCTCAAATTAAAAAAAAAGTCTCTTTAGCTGTACTTCGTATTTAATTTAGGAGAGAGCAAATGTGACTGAGCTCCTCTTTTGCATGTTTAACCAACACAAAAGTCACATTAAACTTTAATCTATCACAAAGGATTCTCTTACCATAATCAATAAAAAAAAAATACAAAAAAGGAAGAATAAATGAAAGAAAAAAGAAAGACACTAACAAAGAAAGAAAGAAATATACAGAGCGAGAAAAAAAAAGAAAACAAGATTCGAGACTAAATGATTTCCTGTGAAAGAGTAAATTAAAACACAATGTTCTTAAAAATTGTGGCTGTATCATATTTTCCACTGTTGAACTTGGCAACTTCTTTATTGATCAAGGTACACCCAGAGAACAAATAATGGAATACGAAGATAATAAGATCAATATTTGATATTGTCAAAGAGAAATAATTTTACGTGCATTCCAACTATTGTAACACTTCAAATATTGATAGTTAAGAGTGTTGACAATCACAAAAGAGATCGCGCGATATTGACATTGGTTGAGGCACTTGGAGATAGGCAACTCTTTATTCGAGTCAGGATTTATTATATAAATGATTATACAGATTTGAATATTCTTCGTTCATGCGAACAATAAAAAGGTTAAATTCTCAGTTTTATTCTTCAATTTCCTCAACTTTCATGAACAGAGTTTGAAACATTACATCGAGTACGTTCATGTGCAATAATCCTCAGCATTATGTTGCATCCAGTTTACACATGAAACAGTTTTAGCATGGTTAATTTTATGTAATGTTCACTAAAGTAATAAAGTTTTCAACCAAACAAAGTAGCTTACAAGTTGCGTAATAAAATACATGTGTATTCTAAACATGGGAGATAATAAAAATAAACATTTGAGACTATTATACAATTTTCAAATTTATATGCCACGTCCATTACAACAACTTCTCTTTTTGTCTTTTTGTAATAAATTTCAAATTATTTGAAACTTATTACAAAAAGACATCATTCACCGTCCGTTAATGCATATAATGCATTAACGGACGACGAATGATGTAAGTGGTCAGACGCACAAACAAATTAGTTCTATCTAAGCTATTCTATTGAAAGAGAATGATTACAAAAGCGTCACTAATACATTTGAATGAGGGAGGAAACAACTGGATTTCGCCGACAGAAACCATGTTCGCCATCAAAAAAGGAGAAAAGGGATAATAAAGTTTCAATTATAAGCCCAACTTACCATTTCGTAGGCTAATTGTTACTACTTCAAACGGAATCTTGGTGTTCTTGAGAAAGAGAATTAGAGCCCGGCAAGGCTGGGAAAGCATGTCCACGTAAACCTTGACAACCATGTTGGATTCCTTATCACCAGAAAAGAGAGGAGATCTTAGGAGTGTCCTTCAACGATGAAGATCAACCGAACAAAGACCACTATTCAAATCCGACGCAAGATGACTGTCCAAAGCGGGCAAAGGATGGTCAACTTCGACATGATCATGTGGTAGGTATGACGATGTTTCGACGTTAAAGGGGAGGGGTGGGGCTCGTTGAGTAATATATTATATGTCTTTTTTGCTTCAATAAATTTGTTGTGACATTGGGAATCAGTGAAAGATGTCATTGTAAAATGTGGTGTTCTATCAGTGGTTACAATATGAATATGTTAACCTTTAACATTGATACAAGGGGGTAATGAAGTATGCCCCTAGACCGGCCGTTCGCCCCTCTTGTATTTCTAAATTCTATTTTGATATGTTAGATCTGAACGAAGGTCAGGTTCAGACGGTACAATAGACCTCTGATATTAAATATTGACAAACTTGAGAATCTTATTTACTATGGGCTAACTTTGACTCTTCCAAGTTTTATGCGCACTCACGATCAGTCAAGAAGTTGAATGTCTATTTAAATTGTGCATCAAAATGAAGAATTTGATGCGGTGGGTACAAAATGAGTCATTTGTCTATCCCTCTATTGCATTGATTCCTATTTTTAGCAATGACATGATTCGTCATCTTGCAAGTCATATACCATCCCAGTTCTTGGTCTTACCTTTTTCTCTTGATAGCCCTTCATATTACCAGTGCATCTCAAAGCATATTGTGTTCACATCCATTTTCTACCACCATCTGATTAATTTCTTAATTAATTTTCTTCTCACTGTGAAGAGAATTATTGCGAATAGATGATGTAAATTTCAATCTTCGAAATCTTAATTATTAAACATACACAACCACGATATTGGGGGTAACTAAAACGGTAGGAGATGTGTGAGGGGCAAAGGTATTATCAATTAATAAAAGAAGGATAAGAGACAGCAGTCATCAAATTGCTCTCTTGAAAATATAACATGAAACACATTAAAAAAAACGGATTAAAGGCGGGGAATTATAAACATTTAAATTTCGATAACAATTATTTTAAAAAAATCAAAAGAGAGCCAAATACATTAATAATAAGGAACTAGGTGAAATGACATACAACATGTTTTCAATGCTGAAAATTAATTTAAGTAAGATAAAATTGAATAATGATAGCGAACTTTTAAGCACATATATTTTTGTCATCCTTCGCGGTGACATGTTACACAACTGATTTTCGTCTGGCATCTACTGTGATACACTGATATTCATTATTTTCCTACTCAACAATATGGTATATAAGTGTAATGAGCAGACACTATGTGTGTCTTGTATTTCGTTTGAGTATTTTATTTTGATCATTCACACGACAACATATTAGACAAATAAATCATTCTCCTTACCCATGCCGTTTGTAGTGAACGCAATTTATTATTCTCCCTTTCAACATTTTTCAAAATTCACATACTTAAACAATATCTCATTGCTAAAGCAAAGTGATCCCCTCTGAAACCGGTTCCTTTTTATTTTTTACTTCCCTCCAGTGGCGGATCCAGGGGGGGGGGGGGCACAGGGGGCACGTGCCCCCTCGGCCGAAAAAAATATGTTAAAATCAGCCCTAAATCCGCCCAAAATACACTGAAAAACAGGGGCGTGCCCCCCCGGCCAAACTTTTTTTTTTTTTTTTTTAATTAAAAAAAAAAAAATTGTCCTCTTACCCCCCCCCCCCCCCCGCTTATTCAGCGGCTGGCTGAGTCGTTGCGATTTTATTGGGACTAAAAAATATTTAAAAAGTGTCCGCTTACCGCCCCCCCCCCCCCCCCCCCCCGCTTATTCAGCGGCTGGCTGAGTCGTTGCGATTTTTTGGGGGACTAAAAAAAATATATATATGTTCTCTTTCCCACACGGTGCCCCTCCTTGTGCCCCCCCGGCAAGCAATTCCTGGATCCGCGCCTGCCCTCGTTACATAAACAGTTACTTAACGCTCTTGCAAGAGCAATATTTCATAAAGATTTCTGAATGCAATACAAGCTTTCTCTCAATGGAATAAATTTCATTATTCATTATGTGATGGACAGCTCCCGAAACTAGTCTGTCTGTAAGACACAACTCCCAAAAACTTCTTACTAACTTATTATTCTGCCTCTTAAGGGGTTTCAGAAGTTGTGGCTGATTGTATGCAGACTTGTTTCATTTAAACATTGTAAATACAATATCTAAAACCGGTTGAACATATGTAATCTTATGATTCTGAAATACTTTCTCCCACTGAACAGTCCATACATTGAAATGTTTATTTCTCGCTTAAAAAGTGAAAACAGTAGGAGTATGAAAGTATGAGACCATTAATTTATGTATCTTTAAAAAACAAGAAAATGTCTGTCTGAATTAAATTAAGGTTTCTCGATGACGACGCAAAGGTTTTAAAGTAAAGAGGACTTTGCGACTTCTGTTGCTTTCTTTTTACATTTGCTATCTTTAACCATCAGTAGTTTGTTTGTGTTAAAGGAAAATGTGCCGAGTTATTATAGGCAACATTATCAATTGAGTTTAAGAAAAAGAAAAGAAAAAAAAATTATATAAAGTTTATACATTTTGTGTTTTTACAACAATTTTGATATGAGTCAAAGATGAATGATTTGAATTGAATTGATGTGGAACTGGAATAAAGACACAATTAAAAAAAAACTCCATGCTAAGCGGCAAATGCTTCGAAAACAGCAAAATAGCACACAGTTAATATAAAGCCCCCAGCGAGGCAGTGTGTACGAAATGCCTGGGGAAACTTTGCATATTAAAACATCTACTGATCCATACATTCTTTAAAAAAAAAATGCTGTGGCTAAATTATCTTCTAAATCATTGAATGGTAATTCTATTCAAAACTTTTCAATTGGCAAACATTAGAATGAAACCGTGAAGAGCATCAGTTTTCAAAAAGTATATATGATCAGTAGCCTAGTTTTCTTTCGCATGTATTTTCATAGATACTTCTTTGGACAATGAGGGCACTGTATACACTGCTTCTTAAGAACCTGATCAATGGCACTGTGTTTCGCTGTTTTCGAAGTATTTGCCTGTTAGCGGTTTTCGACATCGGGCTGACTAGCTGAGTAATCTATTTTTGTGTAGTTAGCCCTAAATTCGAACAAGACTGCGTGGACTTCATCAAAAATAGGATTCAGGCGATTTGTCACACGATCTACGAAGGCCTTGAGTTTAAGTCGACCCTCTGTTACATCACGTCCATTTATAGTATTCTGCATCATCTGATCAGTGAAATATCAAAAAGAGAAATATTCGTAATTATATTCATAGTAGTTCATTTTTTTAAATCCGAGAAAACAAAAAAGAAACAATATTTCTCCGTAACAAAAAAAGTAATCCGATTTAGCCATGACATTTTCTAAATAAATACACAATCAAAGATTACATACATAACGTACACATATTGTTTTTGACACGCAAAACATAAAATCTGTCCGGTAAAAGTGACATATTCTGGATTCTCTGGCGAGGGGTGGGGTGGGGGAGAGGGAGGCAAAAAGTCCGCAAATTCCGTGACAAGCAGAGAAAAAACAAGTTCATTAACTCTTTTGAGTGTCGTTTTGGCCAAGGTAAAACGAACAAAAATCCAAGAAGCAAACGGGTAGGCAGGAACCCCCGTATCCACCACAAACCTCTTTATACTCCTTTGGTTTTATATGTTCCTCATCATTTCATAGATTGAAATGTAGGTATATCTGGGCATCTAAAATAGAGGTAAAACTGTTTTTGTTTGAAACTGCTTAGTTAATCGTGAAAAAAGATGGCACTAGAAAAAATGTATTTCCGACAGAACCAAGACATATTTATATTACATGTTTAATTTAACAGCAAAAGGTAGTGATTAATTGTTATTAGAAAGTTTGTTCTAAAGTGTGGCTTTTTCTTAGATATATCTAACTCAGATCTATCGTCGAAATGACCATGGAATATAGACCCTTGAAAATTAACAGTATTTGAACTATGACTTAACTTTTCTTAAATAATGTTTTTATCTGCTGGAAACCTATTCATAGGAAAAAAGAGTTTCAAAGTATTGATCCTACATTGTTCGATGAGGAAATTTGTCTCCGCCTAAAAAGTTTAGAATGGGGACTATAGAAATGGACTTCTGGTGCGCGCGCAAGTTGGTGGATGCGTAAGTGTGTGTGTCTGACGGTGCGCCTGTGCATGTGTAATAATGTTATGCTTTTCTTCTGTTATTTCTCAATCGATTCTGACTCTGTTTCTTTCAATTCTTGCGGCTATACACGGGCGGTCAATTACCTACACAGAATTATAAAAGAATTAAGTTTACGCCATAGAATTGTACAAAAAGTTTGTTAATCACGAGAAAAAAGTATCATATCCTTCATTTTTATTCCAATGTTCGTTTCTTTATTTTTATATCTGATAGAGCTGTCAGAACTACTTAACGGATTTCTGTAAGTGATTCATTATGCCAGGCCTAAATTTATGAAGTTCATCATCACAAAACGGACATGCATTAACTTCATCCTATGGGCCTAACCTCCCGGATTGGAAGGAACTAATCACCGCGTATATTTACTTATTCATGTTTTCGTTTCTTTATATGTCTGTTTGTTTAATTTGTTTGTTTGGTGGTTTGTATTCTACGTCAAGTCAGACTCTATTTTTCTTACCTCGGAAACAGCGAGCACGTCAGCAACAGAGATATCATCTCCAGCCAACCAATCATTATCCTGCAAGAAAGCATTCTCCAGCTTGTCTAGTTGTTTGGTTAGGTTCTCTGTGTCTGTTTTCAACCTTTCCTCTGAAGCATGCTGTTTACCTCCAGAAAGGAAGGGCATGGCGATCTACAAGGTAATAAATTGATATAAGAAGGCGAAATAATAATTGTTCATATTATTCAAAACAAAACTAAAACGTAAAGGTAAAGCATGTTTGTATGTGTGTGTGTGTGCGGGGGGGGGGGGGCAGTGGACGGTTATTATGTGGATTTAATTCTTAAAGATTTTACATTACCTGTTTTGTTCGGGTGAATGAAGTCGAAATGTAAGATTTGAAAAGAATTTTAATTTCTTTTTCTTCTTTCATATTAATAATAATAATAATATTTAATTTTTATATAGCGCTTAATACAAATGTCTCTAAGCGCTTTACAAATATACTAATATATTTCTCTTATTTGATCATTACAAAGTCATTCTAAAGAGTGAATGTGCCAACAATTTCGTCAAAAGCCAAGCAAAGTAATTTTCACGAGGAAAGGCGGCCGTTTCAGTTTGAAATTGAATTGCCTAAAATTACTAGAATAAGAATTGTCCTATTTTGTAAACGTTTTTCGCACGAAAACGTATCGCTTTTAAATAGAAATGAAATTTTTTATTTGTTGCATGTTTTCTTTTGATACTAGAATCGCACTGTTTTTTTTAGCACAAATAGGCGCTACGCATGTATGGGAACTTTTATATAATTTTTGAAAGTTTACGTGGTACGATATGAAACACAATTTATAGCACACCTTTTAAATTCAATTCAATTAAACAAAATTATTTCCATAACTCAATATGAAAAAATGCTGACACAAAATTAATATCATTTGCAATATGTAATAGAAAATAAAAAAATATTTGTTATTAAATAATATTAAATGTCGATAAGTGATAACAAAAAATTAAGGATATAAAATATATAAACATAATATTATCATAAAAAATTAGGTTAAATTCTAAAGGAGATTGAGTCAACTAAAAAATCAAAGCTTGCATTTCTAACTCACCTCACTGAAGAAGATCCCCCAGCATCCTCCTCTCGTTCCTGTATGATGAAAGGCCATGTATTCATCAACTCTCGCTCTTTTCTCCAGGTCCTTTGGGTACCAGTGGTCTGGGACTAGGTCCGCATACTTCGTTGCCAAGTACCGAATAATCGCCACGCTGTATTATTAATACAAGAAAATTTAGTAGTATAGATTGTATGAATAGATGTTGATATTTAAAAGGTATGCCGCGGGATAGTACTGATCATACTCAAAGCAAGTCTCCCAAAAGTGCAGACTTGGTAGGTTCCCACCGCCGATCAAACCAACCCGACCTAGCCCGATCAAGCTATTTTGGCATGGTTGGGCTCGGTCGACAAGGGCGATCGGGGTCGGTCTACCCTGATCGGGGTCGGTCTACCTTGATCGGTATCGATCTGGCTTCCTACACGACAATCTTTGGCATGTCAAAGAATATCGTGTAGGGGTCGAGAAGGCAAGCGATTGTACAGCGATCGTGTATTGGTCGAGTAGAGGTCGAGCTGATCGGGAATCGATCGTATAGAGGTCTAGTTTGATCGGGGTGGATTTTTTCCGCCGATCACTACCCGATCATCTGGATGTATACACAACTTCTACACGACTGGTTCCCGATCAACTCGATCAACAACTCAACCGCTTCACAATCGGAGCATGTCTGCCCTAAACAGTTACTCGACCGAACTCGCTCACTTCTCGACTGCTTCTCGATCACATCCCGGGCACTTCTCGACCGCACTCGATCTTTCCGATCGCGACTTAACCAAGGACACAATTACGTGCTGATCTAATCACAATTTCTTCGTACCGGTATATTGATACTAGTTAAGTTAATCGCTTCTAGAATTGGTAGTTACATGTGACAGCGACAGGCAGGCGCGGATCCAGGATTTATTAGGATGGGGGAGGGGGGGCAAATTTGAAATTATGCGAGCAAAATATTGGTACGTAATTGTGACATCGGCAGTGGCAAAAACGTTTGGGGGGGGGGGTAGACAAAAAAATCCCCATCACCCCCACTCTTACATGCAGGCCCCGCTGAACGTTTCTCGGCGGGGGTCAAGGGGTGGAGCCCCAAGAACCTCAGGGGTAATAGGCATTTAATTATCGCCAGATGAGCATATTTTTATACCTTATTTGTGACACTGACAGGTCATGATTTGGGGTGGGGTCCAGGGGGAAGAGCCCCCTGAAGCTCAGGGGTTTGGGGGCATAAATGACGGCCAATTGAGCTTATTTTGATACCTTATTTGTGACACTGGCAGGACATAAATTGGTGTTGGGTCTAGGGGGCGGAGCTCCCAGAAGCTCAGGGGTTTTATACATTAAATTATCGTCAGACGAGCATATTTTTATACCTTATTTGAGACACTGACAGGTCACGAATTGGGGTGGGGTCCAGGGGGAGGAGCCCCCTTAAGCTCAGAGGTTTGGGGGCATAATTTACGGTCAGATGAGCTTATTTTGATACCTTATTTGTGACACTGGCAGGACATAAATTGGTGTTGGGTCCAGGGGGCGGAGCCCCTAGAAGCTCAGGGGTTTTATACATTAAATTATCGTCAGATGAGATATTTGTATACCTTATTTGTGACACTGACAGGTCACGAATTGGGGTGGGGTCTATGGGGCGTATCCCCGGAGGCTCAGGGGTTAGGGACAATAAATTACGGTCAGATGAGCTTATTTTTATACCTTATTTGTGACACTGGCAGGGCATAAATTGGTGTTGGGTCCAGAAGCTCAGGGGTTTTATACCTTAAATTACGGTCAGATGAACATATTTTGCCACTAGTTGGCGTCACGGGTTTTAAGCATTAAATTACCGTCAGATGAGCATCCAGGTGCCTGACTTTGGGCCCTAGGTGAAATCCAGGGGGCAGAGTTCCCGGAAGCTTTAGGGGTTTTAAGGCATTTAATCACGGTCAAATGAGCCATTTTTTTTTTTTTTTTTTTTTTTTTGGGGGGGGGGGGGGGGGGCCGGAAATTGGAAAAAATAACGTCGTCAGATATTTCGTTCAGTGGCTTGGGGGGGGGGGAGACTTTTTTGTTGCTTTCTTTAGCACACATTCTTTGTTTTTGTTGCCAGGGGGCCGGCCCCCGGGCCCGTACCCCTCCCCTGGATCCGCCACTGCCCACAAATGTAACTGTTCGATTTACATCTCTTGAGTGTCTGAGATGAACTGAACGCTGATCAAAAATGAGTACTGTACCATCGGCTGACGATAATATTTTGTGCAACCACTCAATTCACGAGTCATCTTGGATCCCTGTTCGAACCGGTCGATCTGTCCGGGTCGAGATTGTGTAGAGATCGTGTGTACGTCTAGTTGGTCTAGTAGAGATCGCGTTGGGATTGTATGTAGATCGGAATGATCTAGAAGAGATCTAAGTTGTGGTCGACTATACGTCGTGCAGGAGTCGTGAATTGTCGAATGTGGGTCGTCAATGGTCGAATAGCGGTCGGGAAGAGCTTGTGTTTAGGCATGGGGTCGGGATTGGTCGGGGAAAAATGGGTGATCGGGCTTGATTGGGCTTGGTCGGGTAGGTTTGATTGGCAGTGGGAACCTACCATTACATTACAATTTGCGATGTATTTGAGGCTATAAGGCTCAGTCCACTCCTAAAATAATCTGCTTTTAATAGATGCAGAGAAACAAGAAATACAGAGCAAAACAAATTTGAGTAAAAATCGGACAACTAATAGGGAAGTGATGAATTTTTGAAAAGGTGTGAAAAACTATGGAACAATGAAAGTCACTACACAAATTTCCAATTTGGTCATCAGTTTGTGACGTCATTGCCCCACTATTTTTCAATTGCTTTATATATTTTATCCCATTAAATTTTATCCCCCAAAATATTGATTTCCCCATACCTTTGCCGAGGTTAATTGATTTGTATCATATTGCGTGAATGCCATTTCATAAAATCTTTTATGAACTTTGAAGAATTTGTACTTTTTTCAGAATATTATATATTCATAATCATTGATTTTGATAAAAATAGTTTATAAAACTTCACATTTTTCATGATTTAACTCAACAAAATTACTTAACATATTAGTGCATCCACACAAAAACATATTACTATCAATATAACTTGGATGCTGGTGTGAGGAAATAAGATTCTCAGGGGGGAAATGGGAAATTTATATTATCGATATAAAGAAAACAATACGTCACGAAATGACGTCACAGACTCATGAGTTAGTTGTCAATTTGCCTTGTGATTTTCAAAGTTTTTCATGTCATAACAAATTCATAACTTTCGTATTAGTTATCCGATTTTGCTCAAACTTTTTTAGATTGGTTTGTCTAGTTTTCCTGCTCCTCTTGAGAGTAATTCAATTTTGGAGTGGACTTGCCCTTTAAGTGGAAATAAACTTTTTTAAAATGTGAACACAAATACAACACATTGGTAACTATATTAGCTTGAAGTTTTTTGTTGTTGTAGGGCAGCTTTTTTGTATAAACATTATATCAACGTTCTCATTTAGCATTAACAAATATATATATATATATATATATATACATATATCCAAGGTTGAAAAGAAATGGGGGAGGGGGGGGGGAGGACAGAACAATATTAACGATATCTGGAACACACAAAAGTTAGATAAAATAGCTTACGTTTCCCCCATGCCAAAGTCTCCATCTTGAATGGCCGGTACTGTGCAGAGAGGATTCATCTTCACAAACTCAGGTTTCTTGTGACTTCCTGAATAGAAGCACACAAAAATAAATGTTTAATAATTAAATGAGTACACAAATATATAAATAAGGAAGTAAGCAGATAAATAGATAATAGATAGCATATCAAATGAATAAAAATTACAATCAAATAAGGGTATTGGAACAATGGTTATGACACTCATAAAAACAGAAAGCTTTATGAAATTTAATGTTATATCGTTCCCCTTTCTTGTTATTGATAAGAATTACTACTTCACTTGCTAACGTTAATGTTCCATTGTATAAAATACAAATCATCAATGTCTTTTACACTGATATATCTAGATTATATATATATATATGCATTTTGAGAAAGAAAAAAAAAATATTGAAAGAAAGAAGAAAATGCTTAACCAAAAAACGAGATAGTCTATGTTTTTGGCAAAACCAATGAGCAGATCCTGGTGACAGTTAGACATCCGCCTTGGAACCAAGTATATCCAGTAGTCGTTCTAGATTGTGTTTGATTATTAAAGAACTTAAGCTAGACACATGTAGAGAATGAATACGATATAACATCAGGCCTAACCGAGCCTATACACATCTGCCGAGATACCTACCACAGACAACCGAAAGGTAAGAAGAAAATGCTTATGCCGAAAGGGTGGTAGGGTAGCGTCGCGTCGCGTTGACTTGAACGCGACCATTCGTCCAAAGGCCCCCCTCCCCGGTTTGGCCAACAGGGTGCGTTGGGAGTGTCGCGTCGCGTCGAACGCGACCATTCGTCCAAAGCCCCCCCCCCCCGGTTTGGCCGAAAGGGTGCGTTGACTAGTCTTTAACATCAGTCTTTTATAATAGAATTTAAGGAATATAAATTTAAGTCGTTTAAATTTAAATAATCAAAATAGAAACAGATTAAACATGTAATCAAACTAGTTTTTACGTAGTCTTGCAGATTAGGCGTTTATAAGAATTAAATCAATAAATAACAAGAAACACAATCAAACAATTTACTATGGTATATATCTAAAATTTCTAATAAAGGTGTTTACCTAGTCTTGCATATCAGTCGTTTATTTATTAAAATAACGAAAAATAATATCCGTTTCTTTCTATGTATGGAATTCAGAAAGCCCCCCCCCCCCCCCCACCCTCCAAGGGTGCATTAAGGTGGTAGGCCTACTCCGTTATTTAATCAGTTATTTGTTATTTCATTTGTAAAGACTGTTAAAGAGAAGGTTGAGTTCTGGGAAGAGGTGAAAATAATTTGTGAGCGTTACTCATTCTTATTATGCAAGTGTGGAAGAACATCAGATAAGACATGTTCCCTGAAAAGCATGGCTCTTCAAATGCCATCATATTCTAAATATGCATGTAACATCGTACAAATCGGGGGGGGGGCGGCTTTTTACGCCACGTGTTCGTGTAGTCCCATATATGATCTTTCTGTGTACAGTGCTTGTAACTTTACCAAGACTTGGCCAAATTTCTTATCATTTTGATGATTCCAGAACCTTGCAATACACACAAATTCTTATGCTAGATGATCAACCCTTTCTGGTCGGTTCCACACCGTTTCTTTCACAATGCAATCGCATGACCAGAACTCAACTTCATCTTTAAGCATGACTAGTTTAAATCAAAAAAGAATACTATACATAGAAAGAAATGGATTTTATTTTTATTTGGCCTTTTAAAATTATTTATTGAATTCATTAATTGATTTAATTCTTATAAACGCCGGATCTGCAAGACTACGTAAAAAGTTTTA
This sequence comes from Strongylocentrotus droebachiensis, assembly GCA_035222895.1. Taxonomy (NCBI): domain Eukaryota; kingdom Metazoa; phylum Echinodermata; class Echinoidea; order Camarodonta; family Strongylocentrotidae; genus Strongylocentrotus; species Strongylocentrotus droebachiensis. The sequence continues at coordinate 28,624 of JAVYIG010016827.1, forward strand.
TTTAATTTTTAATCTGTTTTTTTCTTGATTATTTGAATTTAGACGACTTAAATTACTATTCCGTAAATTCTATTATAGTCAACGCACCCTTTCGGCCAAACCGGGGGGGGGGGGGCCTTTGGACGAATGGTCGCGTTCAAGTCAACGCGCCGCGACGCGACGCTACCCACCCTTTCGACATAAGCCAGAAGAAAAGAAAGGGGTGAGTCGTGGGAAGGCTGCGGATGTGACAACCCTATTCTAAGAGGTCTAATTCAAGGTGCTCTTGACCGGAAAGAACTATCTGGGATACAGAATGAGATATTAAAAACTAATAACAGGTTTAATATTAACTAAGATCAAACACATTTGGACTATTTTACTTGTTTACAGTCCATCGTCCCACTTCAAACCTTCTTGAAACTGATTGATGAATCTTTGAAGAGGATATGGGCAATGTTGGTATACCGATATGATAGATAGTCAGCGACGTGTAGAGGAAGTAAACAGGCTGGCCGGTGCTTTATAACTCAAAAGCATAACTAATCATTGTTCTCACTCTTAAGTTCTCAAACTTAATTCTGAAACTATGCAAATTTCTTGACCTGAGTTTCCTTTTTTTGTATCCATTAAATTACCAATTTCATTACAAACT
>JAVYIG010016828.1:0-29257 GCA_035222895.1 Strongylocentrotus droebachiensis
AGTACATAAATGTAGATTACAGATTTGATCGTGGAAGACTCAATTATCTACTAAACTTAAACAGTGTATTGTAATGAGTAGGCTTATAATAGGTATTACGCTGTCTTTAAGAAAACACCATCCTACATGTACATGTATATAATACAAACAGAGCCTACAGTAGAAAATAAACTAATTTCAATACAGACTATTTTTGTTTATGTTTTCAAAAGCAGTGAGACCCTTCTACTAGAAAAACAATCTTTCTTTTCTTAACTCACACTTGAAAATAACTTACATGAACCATGTTTATACCCAAGCAATATGGAGCCCTTCCGATGGGCAATGTTGAGTTGTGTTTTATCCTTGGCCATGTTCCATTTTACAATCAATGCATAATTCAATTTCGACCCGAGACAAAATGTATTGCTCTAGTACATGATTTCATTCAATTTGCTCAATGCAGGTTATCGCTACATCCAGCTACATGTACATGTACTAGTAAAGCAATAAGAGCAAGGAGAAGGCTATATTGAAAATAATTTGATAGACATGTTGTTTTGTTTTTTATCCCTGCATTTTCTCAAGTGCTCAATACATAGTACAGTTCTTCTGTTCACTGACTGTACTTAAATTTAAAATGTCAGCAAGCAACAGTGACATCTACAGATGCATGAAGATTTTAATTTGGTCCAAAATTAAAGAGATGGTTCATTGAAATGTGGAAAATGGGCAAATTACACCTCTACAGATTGCTGAGAACATTAACAAAATGAGCAAAGTACATTTGAAGCCCTCACTGTTGTGAGGAATAAATTAAATGCAATTTTGTTACCCTTTCCTGAACGCACTCACAAAGTGAATTGACGGCGTTATTTTACATGCGAAACGATGACGTCACAATATGAACAACCTACTGTACAACACACATTCGGGACAATGTTGGATATCCATTGCAATTTTCAGATATGGGTTAACGTTGTTTGTATATTTACCGCTAGTGGTGATATTTCCTCTATTTTTGGCATCTTGAATGAGATACACTGAATAAATGATACTTTCTACAAATTTTGTTTGATTTTTATATTTTTTTTCCGTCACATTCGAGCATGAAAATCGGAAAACTAATCACATATTCTGAGGGCACTTCAGCGTCTGGGAAGGCAAAGGACATTTTGCATGCTGCCCTATAACGACTCTTTTGGAGTAATGTAGGCGACAAATTTACATAGAATTGTCCAGATATTCATTACAAAAATGTGTGATTAGGCTGATTAATTTACATTTTGATAAATTAAGTCGTAGGACCTGATAAACCGAGAGAAACAGATCAGTCCGGTTCGCGATTCACGGCTAGCTCGAGCGCCGGGCTACGGGCTAGGCTGGCTAGCAAGCTGCGCTAGATGTGATGCACGCATACTACGTACGTGCGATATTGCACACACAGAGTACGCACGCACAGCTACTCGCTAGCTACGGGAAACTTGAACGCTACATACATCGACGATATATTCACTCGCTTTTTGGAAGTTATATACCATTTATCTAGACTAAAGTCAGATTAAGAACCAAAACCATGCCATGGAGGAGCCTAATTCTTCTATCTCCTCAAAACTCAAATCAAGTATGTTTTCGTCAATATCCATATTTCCAGGGGATTTTGATGAAGGTAAACAGCGTTAGGTATAAATGGGTACGGTACTCGAGAGTCAATGCAATACATGTGAATAGCACGCAAACTGTATCTCGCACCGTCGTCAATCATTTCAGCTGAGCGGCCCGCTGTTCATATTGTGTCGTCACTTAAAAAATCGGCTGACTTACGATGTTTTCGGGGCGTTGGGTGGGTTGATTTTTCGTCAAGTTCAATCAACTTTTATAAATTTTGCTCGAATGTACAAGTTACACAAATGTAATGATTTTACTCAGTGTAATTTTTCGATTGCAATGATACCAAATTCAGTCAAGTTTGAAATCAATAAACCATCTCTTTAAAGATAAATCCAGATCAATCACAGATATTCTGTAGCCTATATTGTACAGTAGACGAGCTGCAGAAAAAATTTCAAATTGATTTCAAAGATTTTTAATTGATGGAAGACTTTTCTAGTGAGTACCACATTGCTCTCCTACATGTATGCCTCACTAAAAATCAAAACAGTCTTGTTATGGTCAGAAAAGTATGCAAGCTCACATTTGTTATGGTCAAAATTGTGGCTGAACTTGTGAACTTTTCTACTGTTCCTTTTCTTTCAGCATGATTGAAATTGAAGGGTTCAATTCATTTTGGATTCCTCTTTTGTTCTACTAAGAAAGGAACTCCTTGAACTGTGTAAGTATGCACAAGGGAGTCCAGACAATTAAAAAAGAAAATGGTTCAGCTGTTTAGGGATTTGTAATACAGAAAAAGTGAGATTTCCTGGGACAATTTTCAATAGACTTTTTTTTGTTTGAATTAGAAACATGATCAAAGAAAATCAACTCATTTCCATACCCATAGAAATCATGTTCAGATTACATGTCATTGCGATGTTCACACATTTAAAAAGATGATTCACTACCCCCCCCCCCCCCCCCCCCCCCCCCACTAAAAGCCCTTGGGTTGATATTTGGAAGTCTTTACAGACTTTTTCTGAGCTCTTATTATAAAGCTTTCTACAGCTACATGTACTTCGCTCACTTCTCCCATGTACTTTCTTTCTTCATAGTTTCTTCTTATTAGTATTACCAATTAGAGTGTATTGCAGTCAAACCTGTCTACTGGGGTCACTCATCTCACAGGAAACAGAAAGTGGCCACCGTAGGCAGGTGGTCTTTCTAGCCAGGTTCAACAACACATTTGACATCCCAGAGGGGGACAATAACAAGTGGCCTTTATTTATCTTGAGGTGACCAAGTATATTTTTACTGCGAGGGACTTTATACCAGAAAGAGTTGTTCCCATAATTATAGTATGCCCCATTCTCTCAAACCTGTCTACTGAGGTCACTTATCTCACAGTAAACAGAGAGTGACCACTATAGACAAGGGGCCTTTATTTATCGTGGGGTGACCAAGTATGTTTTTACTGTGAGGGACTTTATGCCCCGTTCTCTCAAACCTGTCTACTGAGGTCACTTATCTCACAGGACACAGAAAAAGACCACTATAAACAAGTGGCCTTTATTTATCGTGGGGTGACCAAGTATGTTTTTAGTGCGAGGGACTTACCAGAAAGAGTTGTTTCCATAGAATGCCCCCATTCTCCCAAACCTGTCTACTGGGGTCACTTACTGTATCTCACAGGAAACAGAGAGTGACCACTACAAGTGGCCTTTATAGTGAGGTGACCAAGTATGTATAATTGTGCACACAGTGTGTGCGGGCAAGCACTGAATCCAATGACCGGGTAATACAGTATATTTGTAAAGCGCTTAGAGACATTTGTATTAAGCGCTACATGTATATAAAAATTAAATATTATTATTATTATTATTTTGTTTTTACTGCGAGGGACTTACCAGAAAGAGTTGTTTCCATAGTATGCCCCATTCTCTCAGGACTGCTGTGAGTTCTTGTACGATGGGAATCTCTTTAGGTGTCACCTTCTCATGGTGCGTTTCACTGTCAAAAACAAAACAAAACAAGATAGTGTTGATATTGAAACGATGGTACTTGACAGTCAGATGACAAAGTTCAATGCAAAGTATTTGTGAAAAGTTGAAGGGTAGAATAAAATCAGATTTCATTTATGCTATACTTCAATATTAAAGCCTATTGTACAGGAAATACATGTAGAAATGTGAGAACATGAACTACACGTACATGTACAGTGTACATCTACATGTATATGTACACGTACATGTAGGTACACTGTACACCCCCCTTTATATTGTTCTGCTTATCATTCAGGTGGCATTTTGTTTGTGCATGTACACTGTACTGTACAGTACATGTACGTGGACTTGGACGTGGGGAAAGTTAATTGAAATATAGTGAACATGAACATGTACTTTTTTAATGTGCGCATAATGTAGTAAGCTATGTACTGTACATGTATGTGCATGTATTGTATGTTTACATATTTATAATACATGACATACATCTCTGTAGGCCCTTTCAAGAAAAAGTACCCATCAACTTCAACACGAGAATATATCGTACCCGGATAATGTCATTTATAAGCAAGATACCCCACCAGCACAAGTACATGTACAGGTGTGTACGTAAATACCCAAATGACCGTCCTTTACTGGAATAATATGAACATTTCTAAAAATAATAGCAACCTCAGAAAGCTTTTATTACTTTTGCAATAATTTAATAAGTACCTACATATCGGCGAATGAATGAATGAAAAAGTGGGATGATGCACTTCCATGTTTTTTTACATGTAAATATACATACTGTACGAAGTGTATGTAAAAATGGCCAAAGAAATACCATTTTTCAGAGCACCGGTAGTCACTCTCAAATGATATTCAATGAGTGATGAATCCTCTAATATATGTCTACATGTACATGTACATGTAGCTTCTATTGACATAAATTGTATTTCTGTGAATGTAGTAGGTATATTACCAATGTAAACATGTGGGTTAAAGTACAATTTATGTTGACATCTTCACAAAGATCCAATTGATTGCAAGTACATGTAGTTCTGAATCTTTTTATCAGCTGAACATACATATTTAAATACATGTACGCATCTCTTTGGGAATTACTGCAAATACTAAATAGTGATGAATGAAATAAATGTACTGAATAAATATATGCTTGGGCTTTGTGACAGGTCAATGGATCACTGTTAATATCAATAGGCCCATCTAAACATCCCAAACACCATTTTGAAATATCGCAGATTGCAGCTATTGTGTAACCTCTTGTTATCACATATTTTTGGAATTTACCGCAGACTTACAACATGATTGTATTTGTACACCTACATGTACATGTACATTATCCATACCTACACCTACATGTACCACACTTTAAAACCACAAAAGCACTGGAGACAATATGTTAGAATGCTCACTCAAAGGAGAATAGTCTGAATCATAAAGAACAATAAGCTGAATCATGCATACTATTAACTGTGACTTAAATATTCCTCAGAGGCTTTCAAATGAAAGATTTTCATACCAATCATGAATATGACAAACTGAAGAATAGGGTATTAGGCCAAATTTAAAAAAAAAACATGTTTAGCATCCTGATTTTTTGAAAAATAGGAAGGAGGAGGCCCTTTTTTTTCTTCTTTCTTTTCTTCTCAAAATGGCAGCTCAAAATGGCCGCTCGGTACATTTTCCGACAGTCGGGCTATTTTTCAAGATGGCCGCCTACAATTTTTTTTTAAAATCAGAAATAGATCCATTTTAGCAGTGTTTTTCATGTTTTTTTTCTATTAAAAAATAAATAAATAAAATTTAAAAAATAGGAGGCGGCCCCCAAAAAGGAAGCGGGCAGGGACGCTAAACATGTATATTATTTTAATGGCCTTATAGACCATAATGTACTTTGTATGAATGCAAAATCTGCACACACAAAAAAAAACAATGACGCTTGACACAAAGGACCCCACTCAAGGCAAAATCCCAGACCACACAGTCAATAGTATGCATGATTTATACCCTAAAGTATTTCACTTTCGATACAAGTATACTCAGAAACCAAAGAATCTCTCATTTATGAAATGACCTGAGTTCTAAGGTCATTTATACACTACTGAGTGTGTCATGTTGGTGGGTGGAAGAATAAAAGTGACATTTATATTGGCCTCTTGGCTTGCTAGCACAGTAGCATGTCTCATCCTCTTGTTATTTCCTATCCTGACACCTGCTGTTAATACTGACTATACAAAACTTGTTGAGTATCTCTCTCTATTGATTCATCTCTTTTGTGAAAGAAATAAATGAACAATAAAAGTAGGCAACAGCCTCTTTTAAATAGCAATACTAAAGTGCTCAAACCATTATTTCCTTGGCTTCAGAGTAAGTTCAGCCAAAATGCCAAGTTATGTAATACTAAAACCTGTACCATGCATGCCTTGTATTTGACACTGCAAAGTTCAAAGTACTTTAATAAAGAAAGCTCTTCCCATCAAGTTTGTATACATGTACATGTACATGTACATGTATGTAACTACACCAGGGTACAGAAAGAGAAGGGTGAAAGATAGAGAGAGGGGGAGAGGAGGGAGAGATGGGTAGAGAAAGAGAAATAGAAAGAGAAAAAGAGAGAGAGAGATACCTTGTTACAGGAAATTTAACTACTGTCTACTGGGCTGTCAATAATCAACAATTCTATTATCGAGAGCTACACTTGTAGATATCAAACAACTCTGAGTACATGTGTACACAGAGAAGGAGAAATATGGAAATATTATAAAATGTTTGACTACTTTAATAAAAGGCGAATGATTAGACAGACATATTACAAACATAAACAGATACATGTAGAAATTAGCCATTTAACTGGGGCATATGTACAGTATACATTGTATAATTAAAAAAAAAAAATGAAATTTCACAATGTAGGGGCATAAATCCTTGCATAAAATATATACTGTGTGTGCACTTAATAGTTCCTCTGGTATGTACTAGTAATCCGATTTAGTCTTTTCATGGGGGAAAGATTACCAGCAAATAGCATACACGTCATTGCCTTTCCTGAAAGAAAAAAATTAAGGCCATTTGCACAATCATCACAACAAAGTCATTTAGACCAAACCACTTCAAAAATATTTGTGTAGGAGTACATGTGTGGTAAACAAAAATGATGACATTGTTATATGTATATCATTTAAAGTTAATAGATCTGTCATCAGTAGTAGATCATGCTGAATATTAATTAAATTTACAGAAAAAGCACAACTCCCACATGTATTTGCACATAAAATGTTTGTGTAGAACACTGTATGTGATAAAACAAGAAGCTAAATTTTCGTCATTTTCATTACGGCTGCACTATTAAACAATTAACAAAAATAATGGATGAATTCATAACTTAAGAGATTGTTAGATAGATCACAGGATGTTGTATCGGATTCTGCCCTCACCAAAACTCAATATTACCTTTAAAAGTCAAGAGTCCTGTTAAAAACAATGGTGGTTCCCAACTTCCCCACAAGGAGATAGCAATACCAAAACACCAGCAAAAGAACTCTAAAAATCCACAATAGCCACATCCTACATTTTAAGCCCTTTTAATGGTGCCAAAAAAACAATAACATTATACTGTAGGTTGATTACTTAGCATTACTTCCTACCTAGTTTTTTCTAACCCTGTAACCGATCATTGGATCGGGGGCTGGTAGTTGGCTGATCAGCTGAAATCGGATAATAAATTCTGATCGCTGATCAATGAAAATGATCAGAAAAACCGGTAGAATTTTTTTAATTTTTTTTTAGCCGAAAATGTTTAAGTTTTTAGCCATCAAATACTAAAAAAACATGCATAGCTGGGGTTATTTTGTCATTTGGAGTTGTTGTAGACCAGGTTTGTTGATAATTCAGTGCCTTTTCATGACTTTCAAATTGATAGTATTAGTCTAAGATAAGAGGCAAAACATGCGAGCCGCCATCTTGGATTTATGTAGGCACGCATTTTTTTTTATTATCATTTAACCGATACTTTATGCCGATAATTTTTGCCGATACAGATCAAAGGTGCGAGGTTGTCGCTACGATCTTCCAATCCGTTCAAAGCCCCAACTTACAGGTTTAGATTTTCCACAACTGGAAGTTTTATCAAACAACAAGAGCATTTTGGAGTGAGTTTCAAAAAGCCTTCAGAGATTTGTATGAACAGAGTTTGCAAACATGTACAGTAGTTAATACAGCAGTACAGAATTATACAGGCCAGTGTACATGTAGCCTGAATTGTGTTTGCTGACATAATTACAGTGATTAAGCCATAAATCTTGAATTGAGCCATTACAGCACAATGTAAACCTAAATGTGAATGGGGTTTCACGTGTAGATAATACAGCGATTAAGCCATTACCAATGCACAAACATCCCGACATCAAACCTACATGTAAATGTGAATGGGGTATCATATCAGTAGTTAATACAGTGATTAAGCCATTACAAATGCACAAGCATCCTGATGTTGATATTCAAACTTCAATATGAACAGGGTTTCCCAAGTTAATGCAGTGATTATGCCCTGATCAATGCACAAGCATCCAGGCATGGCACATTTTACCCTTTACTTTTCTGTTGTTGTTGCAAACGACTTGAAAGTAAATTGCCTGTGTGAATATATTAGAGATTGCAGGTCAGACCCGCAGGACAATAATGCTTGTTTTGGTTGTGTGCTGTCAGAATACTAGGCTTCAAAATCATGCTGGTTATCCAAGTAAAATAGTCTGTGACCTGTTACCTTCCATGAATTCTTATCTCAGGAAAGAGTTTGCCTACATGTTAATGTAATAAAAATCCATGAAGCGTATACATGTGTAGCTCTACAATATCAATGTCAATTTTTAGTGTGAGTGCATTGTAACTGAACAGGCCAGACGTAAACACAATCCTCTATCGTACATGTACAGTATGTGGGAAATTGTACGTTAAAACATCCCCGGCCCCCCACTCAAGTGTTATTTAGGGTACGCGTATGCATGTTCCCTCCTTTTGAAAACACCCCCCTAAGTCCGGTGTGTAAAGTCAATACAGGCCAGATTTTTGTGTACTACGAGCCGGACTTTGGTGCGTGAAAAGTACCCCTTTACTGGACATTTGGTAACACGCATGCGGTCCCTCCGACCCCGGAGTGGGGGGGCCGGAGAAACATCCCATGTTTCTGAAAAATTATGTTTCTTTCAGTTGCTAAACTAAAATTCTGAGGTAACAGCTTCAGAATGCAAGGAATGTACATGTATGACTCAGTGTGGATATCTTGTATTTTCATTCCCAAATGCATTAAAGTGTGTGTGGGGTAGGGGAGTTGGTTTTCATAACTTTACATATAAAGTAGACAAACTTGTTTTTAGATTTCATTATGTTGAATTAGTCTTGACAAAGGAGGTCATAACAAAACTGTTTAAAATGAATAAATAAACAACACATCTGTATTAACATTGATTGTACATGTAGGAAGAATTCTAATTAGAAACTTGAGATTTTCGGGTTCAATGTTAAAATCAAATCCCATACATAAAAGTGTACATATCTCTTGCAAGAAGCTTACATGTACAGTACATGTACTTGTATGACCAATACACAGGGGTGATAGTGAGCACTAAAAAAAAAATAGGTTTTTTGTTTTCCCCTCAACCACGCCCCCCTTGAGTAAAGAAAAAAAAAGAAGAGGATTCGCGGGGGAAAAATGGCATCTAACGACATTCCCCCCTTTTGAGTAAGAAAATTGGGGAAAAATAGGGCAAAATAGGGAAGAATAGAGAAAATAAGGGGGAAATCGGGAAGAAAAAAAATCTGGTAAAAAAAAAAAATCTGGTAAAAAAAAAAAAAAAAAAAAAAAAATCTGGATTTTTTTTTTTTTTTTTTAAATCGGGAAGAAAAAAAAATCGGGAAAAAAATCTGGAAAAATTAAAAAAATTGGGAAACCGATTTAAATCGGGTTTTTATCAGGCCTGAATACAGCAACTTCAGCATGGTTATTCATTCAGGTCCCATTTTACCATTACATTGTAAATGCGTTACTCCATACCGTATTATGTGTGGGTCTATAACATTTACATACTTCACATGTATACATGTATACATGTACAGCCTAATGTACAGTACAACATTTCTTGCATTGTCATTCATGTACATGTAAGATGTACATGTATGTACAGTACAGCATGTATTACTTACCCGATGGTTTCCACGAAAGCTTCCTTGATATAAACATAGCCTTTGGGAAAGATGCCCTATTAAATAGAGAAAGACAAGACAGTTATGAAGGTTAGGCAATAGAAATCATGTTAAAAGATACATGTACACGTACATGTACATTCCATTGTCTCTCATAACCAATCTTCCTTGGTTTATAAACATACATGTAGTTTATTAGGGGGAAAAACAAGTTGGTTAGGACTGTAAATCACACATTTCATTGCTTTCAATATTTCAATGGATATGACCACTTAAAATGGCAGACACTACAAATACATGTAGGGCAAAATATTTACAGGTGTACATGTAGGCTATCAATACTAAGACGTCTCTTCATATTTTGGAGTGGCAATCCTTCCTCTTTTAAGTGGTTACCTCTTGGGTCAAAAATTGGTGATTTTATTTTGAGCTTTGTTCCTCTTTCAGTAACACTTAAGAACATACTGTACATGTACCTGTACATCAATCTTCAAAATATCAGCTCCAAGTGTAACATCCCCCAACCATTACACTTAAACTACACTTGTAATCTCCGCTTCATCTTTATATAATCAGCACTTGCTAAACACTTGATAAACACTAAACTGGTGTTAACTACATTATGTATTGAAAGATCATATTAAGTGGAGCTCAATGTGTCATTGAAAATTAACTAAATTGTTTTAATACAAAATTTTGTCTGGTTTTACAGTCTGGTTAAAAGTAAAAAGCAGGGTCCTGTTTCATAAAACTTCTGATCAATAACTAAAGCTAAATTTCTATGACAAATTTGCTCTCAGCCAATCTGATACCAGTTATTGTTACTTGTTATTGATAACATGTTTTATGAAACACGGCCCAGGTACATGTACAAATGCATACAGGCTCTTTTCTCATCTTCTGAGCGTAAGACTTGCATAGAGACAGTGACAGACTCTATCCATGGACCTACTAAGAACTACTAAGAAAAAAAACATACAAGAGTGGAGTGACTTATACACTGGAAAAATAAGGAACAATGAGCTACAGTATCTTAAAACAAACAAAACAACAACAAACAAACAAAAAAGTAAACTAAAAACACTGTCTACTAGGATATCTCTTTTTTTACCTTTTTTTTTAAAGAGCTCAAATGGAAAAAAGGAGAGTAATTTTTATCACCAGAGGAGGAGGAGAGTGGAGCAGGAGAGGGGAAGCAGGAGAGGGGGACAAAGGGAGGTGGGGGAAAATGCACATGGAAATCTAATGAGTCCAAAAACATGACGTATTGTTTTCACCATTATAGTTTGGTCTAAAAGCTTAATATCATCAGCACATAACGACCTATTCGAGACCAACGCAGACAAGGGACAGATGGCGTTCGGTGAGGCTAATGGTTCTATTAATGAGGCGTAGGAGAAAGATTAATAGAAAGCCACTATGTGTTTCAATTACATTCCAAACAGCCTACTGCCATCATATCAATATCATACTGAAAATGCTAATGCTAACATATTTTACTGTAAAGTAAGCCCAAATGTAACGTGCATTTGATGTCTTTGAATTCATTTCTACATTTTAATCTTAACAATTTTGTTTTCATGTTCAGTCCATATTTTTTAAATCATTTTAGCCAAAAACTCAAAAAAGTTAAAAAGAACACATGGATGTTATCTCTCAGCTCTTGCTACTTTTCAACTTATCAAATGGAACCTCAGAAAGATTCATACATGTAGGTCATGGCACCCAGTTATTTGTTGGTTTTAAACAAACCAGATACAAATGTGAATTGTTTCTTATAAATGTTTAACATTCAACTTGAACAAGAAGAAAAACACTTCACAGAAGCTTAGTTTTTTGTTCTATCAATCAAACTTCCAGAAATCTGACCACAGTACTGTAAAATCAAACACGATCACGATTTGTAGACAACAATTTTCACGGCAAGAACCTGTCACTTAAATCACAAAAATTCAATGTTGTGTACCGTATTTGCCGGCGATAAGGCCGCAGCGCCGTATAGGCCGCACCCCCGATTTTGACATTAAAAAAAAAATTAAAAAAATTTAAAAAATCGTTTTTTGTTTTGTTTTTGGTTGTTGTTGTTGTTTTGTTGCCGAAAACCCACGCGGGGAAGGACCTTCATTTTACATCGAGTTGCAGTTAAAGGCGCTGATTTGTGCTTGTAAACTTGTCACAAATAATAGTAACAATGTCGTTTTTAGAAGAATGTGTAAGATCATTAATGTGAATTAAAAACAATAGAGTACTAGGTCCTAGGATAGAACCTTGTGGTACACCATTTGTTATATTAAAAAAATTGAAGAACTATTATTATAAACTACATATTGAGATCTATTAGAAAGATTACTTTCAAACCAAGATGACAGACAAATTTTAGTGTTGTTGTAGTTTCCGAGTGGTGAGTCAACACACTGATTACTGAGCTGGGAGACATTGCCAGGCATAGCGCCATAAATCGAAACTAAAAAAAATACTGCGGCCTATACGCCGGCAAATACGGTATTAGTTATGGATCATGTATGATTTCACTAATCTTAAACCACTCGCAAACATTTCATGTCCGCAAAAATTTAGTTTTACAGTGAAAGTTTTGAGAGCTTCCCAATAAGAATAATGATTTATGAAAACAGTATTCTTTATGTTTGCGAACGACTTGGGTTCAACATTCCATTTCAGAGCTCAGTCTCACCTATTACATGTGTGGTGTGACAGAGCCCAGCCCTACGGCTCAGATTAGACGGAATTCTTGAGTTAAGATCAAGGAGTCTTAAAATCTAGCTTTTTGTTATAAAGAAACTGTAGCCTATTTGGCTGCCAAATCTCCAAATTCATAGGAATACATTTCCAAAGTCTGTGCTGATCAGAATGCAAACTCTATTTTCATACCCTTGCCTTTTGAGTATGTTTTAGTTTGCTTAGAACTGGAAAATGGGCAAGTGTGTTTGGATAGTTGCCTTCTGAGATGGCCTGAACCCAAGACCCTATCACTAGGGGCATTTACACTGTCATCCAAACACGCCAAAAAATGCCAAAACGGAGCCTGACCGCGATGTTACCAAGGGCAACTACGCATTACCGGCAGAAATGCCAATTCCAAAACATTCCAAATCGAAGTGTGATCTTTTGGCGTGTTTTGGCGTGTTTTGGCGTGTTTGGCAAGTATAAACGCTCGCAGTTGTAACATCGCGATGTTAGGTGACGTAACTTCAGGAGCGGAGCTAGATGTCGTCCTTAAAGAAAATGATAGAACGATATATACAAAGAATAACATAAGAGAAGGTGATAGAAGGAAGAAACAAATAATAACATAAGGAATAACATAAGGAAAGACAGAAAGAGAAAGTGATAGAAGGAAGAAACAAAGAATAACATAAGGAATAACATAAGGAAAGACAGAAAGAGAAAGTGATAGAATGATAAAAACAAAGAATAACATAAGGAAACACAGAAAGAGGGAGTGATAGAATGATAAAAAACAAAGAATAACATAAGAGAAGGTGATAGAAGGAAGAAACAAAGAATAACATAAGGAAACACAGAAAGAGGGAGTGATAGAATGATAAAAAACAAAGAATAACATAAGAGAAGGTGATAGAAGGAAGAAACAAAGAATAACATAAGGAAACACAGAAAGAGGGAGTGATAGAATGATAAAAAAACAAAGAATAACATATGAGAAGGTGATAGAAGGAAGAAACAAAGAATAACATAAGGAAACACAGACAGAGGGAGTGATAGAATGATAAAAAACAAAGAATAACATAAGAGAAGGTGATAGAAGGAAGAAACAAAGAATAAAATAAGGAAACACAGAAAGAGAAAGTGATAGAATGATTAAAAAAAACAAAGAATAGCATAAGAGAAGGTGATACAAAAGCAAGAAACAAAGAATAACATAAGGAAAGACAGAAAGAGAAAGTGATAGAATGATTAAAAAAACAAAGAATAACATAAGAGAAGGTGATAAAAGGAATAAATAAAGAATAACATAAGGAAACACAGAAAGAGAAAGTGATAGAAGGAAGTGATAAAGAATAACATAAGAGAAGGTGATAGAAGAAAAAACAAAGAATAACAAGGAAAGATAGAAAGAGGAAAGTGTTTGCATCGGAGTGCCGCGCATGCGCATTACCGACTGAAACACGCCAAAACATCACTGAGCTTTTCAGTCGGTGATGTTTCCGCACAAGTGTAAACGGGTGCGCGAAACATCGCGACTTTTCAAAATGAGGTATTTGACAGTATAAATGCGCCTACTATAGTGGCTATTTTCATAAAGTTCACAAGGTTGACCTAAGTTTGGCCTAAGTATAAATGGGGGCAAAGTTGATGGGTGTGGGAACAAGGCATACTTCTGTTTGCTCCTCCATCATTTAGAGAGGAAAGTACATTTACATACTTTGTTTGCAGTCCATTTGAGGACAGATATTTTACAATCATTCTGTAATTTTATGACTGTTTGTCCACCAACAACTGCCAAAATGTTGTAAGAGATCTTCACAAACACATCTAGGCCTGCATTAAATTCATGTTTCCGAGTATGGTTAGAAAGGAGAACTCTGAAAATTACATGTACTGTAAACAACAAAATTATTCATACCAGGGCTATAAATTTGATGTTTTTTGTGATTTTAGATACTCAAGAATGAAAAGGTGGACTGGTTGAATCAGGCCTTTGTTAAATGCTAGTTTACATGTACATGTACATGTATGTACCGGTAAGCTTTAATATGTAACATTCTGAAGAAACATAAATCTGAACAAATAAATTTTTCACATACTTAAAAAATTACCAAACTGTAATATAAAGGGTATGAACTATATTCAGTTGTATAGCTGTTGATATACATTGTAGCTGTATATCAAGTGGCGTTGTACACAGATGTGGGCATACACATAGCCTGTATCTTTAATGATACATGTATAACTAGCCACATTTCAATTTCAAAGGAAAGAGAGAACAAAATTGCTGAAAACTAGTAAATTAGGACCACCATGGATATACATTTGTAGCATAAATGAATGCCCTTTCTACATGTACATGTACTAATCTCATCTAATGACTATGATAATAAGCTTAACTTTAACATGCATCGAATTCTTCAGATTAATTGCTACGAACAAAATTTCTGTTCAAGGAGTCAAAAATCCATATATGTGTCATGCATAAACAACTATAGAAAAAGGATTCTTTCAGGTATTTTGACTTCTGTATCATTCTGTGAAAACTTTCTTCTGTGTCAGAATTGTGCATAATTCATTCGTAAATTGATTGCAGAATTCAAATGTCTAATTTATCTCCTACATCTGTTGAGCAAATGCTGCATGCACATTCATGTTCTGCAAGCACAATACTGTACTTCATTTTTTTTACTTTTGAGGGGAAGTGGGATATTTCACTCGTCCTGCCCATAACACTTTATTATGATGACATCCCAAGTCTCATGAGGCGCGTCTTCATCATCTCGAGATTGCCAAATAGCCCGCTATTTCTGATTTGGGAAATAATCCCAAAGTTACAAATCGTGTCTTCATCAGCTCGAGAATTGACCTCGAAACTTGAAACTCGACCTTGAGAAATTAGCTCAAGATATTTTGCTCAGCGTTCACGCATACATGTACATGTAGTGCGAGTCTTCGGTCTGGTGAGGACGCACCGGACAAAAAGCTGGATATTTTGTCAAATAGTGGGATATTTTGCAAACTATTCCAAGATATGCTAAATATATTACTCATTGCGGATATAGTATCGAAAATAATATCGCTAGTGATATTCGTTTGTCTCGCAATGTGGTCAATAAGGAATCTAAAAGTTGAAGTGTTGCAGTTGCACACGAAACGTCGTGAACTTTTAGATTCTTTATTGACCACATTGCGAGACAAACGAATATCACTAGCGATATTATTTTCGATATTCCAAGATATCTTGGGATGACAATCCCGACCAAATATCCCGCTAATTGCAACTTCGGGCTGATGAAGACGCAAATTAGCTGGATGGTTTGCGATCGGGATAGTCCAAATAGCTGGATATTTGGCAATCTCGAGCTAGTGAAAACAGGCCTACGTTGCATTGATCTGAAAGAGAGCCTTTAACGACTCCCAAAACGATAATGACAGCCAAATTTGGTTCTCCTGCAGATGGTAACTATCTGTGTAAACATTGGGCCCAAGTATGTTGAGAAGCGGGCCCCTTGATTGCTGAGCCTGTCAAGACCTCTGTTTGAAGACCATGTGGAAACCATTATAAACTAGACAACTGTCTGCACAAATGTGAAAATGATGTGCTGGTAGATTTGTAAATCTGTGATTTAATTCTCATCAAAGCATTCCACTTTGAGTTTTGTTTGGAAGTTGAGAGTGGTGCTTTCCTTGTCACCTCATTAAATGTGTGCATGCCTACATGGAGCTAACGCTGAGACTATCTTCCCCAATTCAACTTTGTTGAAGTCAATATGACAATTTAACAAGATTGTCTCGATTTAACATACATGTATTCCTCTTTCGCAACTTTCAGTATTAAATATTGTAGACCAAAGAAATATGGTCAGCAAATTTTGAAATATTGGCAATTTTATTCTGAGGTTAAATTACTTTCAACCGACTTCCTACATAAAATTCATAAAATTAAGAGTAGAGAAAAACGGGATTACGAAGATTCTTACCTTCAACTGTCTGTTCCTTGTATTACTTCCTCTGTACCATCCTGTTCAAGAAAATATAGGAATAAAATATATGTAAAACCAAAATAACATTGTACACTGTAATTAGCCATATGTCATTCTCACTCCCCCACTTTCTCTCTCTTTCACTCACTCTTTCTTTCTTTCTTTCTGTCTTTCTTTCTCTCCCTCTCCCTCTCCATCCCTCCCCCCTCTCTCTCTCTCTCTCCCTCTTCTTCTTCCTCCCTTTACATGTTCTTTCTACAGGATCTACATGTAAGTCACATCTGAATTCTAATACATTTTCAAATAATTAGTAAATCTAAATGATGAATACAATAATGTACAAAACAGCTGTTTTCCAAATGTAAGTAAACAGGAAGAGGATAATTCTTGCCACAAGAAGGTACAGAGATCACTGATATTTTGAATTAATTGATAATGAAGAGAGAAACACAACTTTCTTTCCCACATCCTTCCCTGTTGTATGGAAGATCGAGTATTGAGTTTTCATGCATCGGAAATGAGAATTTATTATGAAAATAGTTTCCTCTTTGGCACACTGCATAATGTGCATATCATATTGTCTTGACATGTTTCTAGAATAGCTTCTCCACAATGTAATACAGTACATTGAAATCTTACAGAATTTTTTTTGGTTAATATATATCTATTTATTTTGTTCATTTTTTGTTTTAAACTTTGTTATGATGTATATTCTAGACTTGGACAGCTTTCAGCATCCTTTTCAAGAACTTTAATTAAGAAGAAATTGGGGGGGAGGGGGTCTTTAAAAAATGACTGGTTGAAAAGCAAAGTTGGGAAACAACTGTGGAATGAAGAGGATATCAACATGTATCAACACTGTATTTGTTCATACCCTGTGAACATATTGTTGCATACAGTATATAATTTTTCTATGTATTAAAATGATCATGATACATGTACAGTATATACATATTGCCTTCATCTCCAAAATTTGTTATAAAAAAATATCGTGCAATAACACACAATTAATTACTTCAATTTGTATTCAATCCATTCAATTAAATCTATCAACTGTCTAAAGTCGGAGTACAGTCCACTTCAAGAAGACTTACTGTGGTTCATACATGTACATCTCTTCATTTTGCCACATTGCTTTGAAATCTGTAATTATTATTTAAATGATAACTAAATATATGAAAATAATAGTTTTCTTTCTCACCTGCACTTTCTTCAACAATCTGCACTGTATCACCAACACTCAATAATAGCTCTTGGGGGCCAGATCCAAGAAAATTGTAGGTGGCTGCAAAATGGAAATAATAAAATAAGAACACTACATCTCAGAGAATATATACTATACAGGGCGTATCATAATAAAGGATATTGAAGTTTAATGACGATTTATATGAAAACTACTGATTTCATAATCAAGCATTTTATGTCTGTTGTAAAGGACGAATGTCCTCTTGTTAATGACACCCCGATCATACTACTACTGTCACAGTTGACTGAATAACAAAGCATTGCTGTCCACCATGTGAAAGGTGCACTGTGCCAAGTTTGATAACATTTCCTTCTTAGACACATAATCCACTCATTGTTCAGCATTTCAATATGTCTGGGCTGACACAAGCACTAATCTTTAGAATTTATCTGTGAATGCTAACTTGTCACAGTGCACCTTTCACATGGTGGACAGCAATGCTTTGTTATTCAGTCAACTGTGACAGTAGTAGTATGATCGGGGTGTCATTAACAAGAGGACATTCTGTCCTTTACAACAGACATAAAATGCTTGATTATGAAATCAGTAGTTTTCATATAAATCGTCATTAAACTTCAATATCCTTTATCATGATACGCCCTGTATACAGTACATATAGTTCACCATTAATGGTATTAAAGTAGATATACATTGATTTTAAAAACTAACTTTATTTTCATTATTGCAAAGTTGAAACTTTGATTCGACAAGGTTATCAAAATTCAATGCTTGGAAACATTTGAAGTAATGATTATTATAAATTACAAAACGCTTAAATACAGCCCTGGCATAGCACCTGAAGAGCTCTCTGAACGCTGCTGAGATGTGTGAGATCACAGTATGGACATGATTTGCACAAGCAGACGATGTCCCATGACATCTCACACATTTTTAGTGCCTGTTTTTTCATCTTCTCTTGAGTTCTTTCTCTTTCTTCACTACCGTCAGGCTAAATGTATAATCTATTGCCTCACTCTAAACCCTGCGCATGTTTTTATTTTGATGACAAATGCAGCGATAAAAAAATAAAGGAATCTGTCGCTTGTAAAGAAAATAAGACGCCATTGTATATTCAGCTGGACACACCGCGGTATGTTCGGCGGTTCAAGAGGGAACAAATGCCTTCCTCAATATCATTCCGGGAAATTTTACTTTGAAAGTCTGGTTTCTTTGATTGTTAATTAACTCCTATCCTGTGTATTTACAAGCAAAAGATTTTGGTTATCAGAATCGGGTCATATCCCATTTTGAATGGTTTGACATGCCATTACATTTATATACACTAAACTCATTATAATTTCACAAATAATAGCTTTGCAATTATGTTCATTCTTTATGGGATGTCGTCTGCTTGGGCAGCATTGGTCCATATAGTGACGTCATTAAAACATTGTTATTTTTCCGGCGAATCTCTTATCCCAGCTGCTATGGAGGTGGTTGTATTTGTATTTTTATAAATCACCCGATATGTACCGTAGTTGACCTCAAACTTGTACGATGGCCATCTGTTAGCTTACCAGTTTCCAGTGAAACATTAGTTGACATATTTGTGATTTTCTTTGAATTTCACCTTTAATATTATCTGAGGTAAGCCTGATGTAGCAACAAGAGGTATGGCTTGAATTTCAAATTCAATCTCAAAACAGTTTTTAATTTTGGTATGTTCTATGCATTTACCAACTTGAAAATTAACAAAATGCCAGAGGGATAAAAGTAGATTGTTTTATAAAAAGATGCTCTCAAAACTCATAATTTCAAAATTGCTTTCCAATAGATCCACTTATTTCTAACTTACATGTACATGTATCTATTGTGTACTTTCATGTTCCTACTTTTATTTTTCGCCTTGAGCACATTACTCAAGTGGAGTTGGCACATTATACATGTACATACTCTATAATGATATTATTATTAATTTATTATCAAATGTAAAGTACATTGTACTACATGTACATGTAGTACTTTGAAGAGTACCTGGTATATCAAATTCATGAAACTTTTCCTTGCATACATGTACATGTACATGTAACACGTACATGTACATAAAATGACCTTAGAAACTATGCTCCATATCAGCTGATTACGCGCAGTAATTTAGGACTTATCCATAAATAGTCACAAAGAGGTCCACACAAGTTACATAACACATTAGAGTAACCATTCCAGGCATCTACCCTGGAAAAGATAAGATTATCTTGTCTGTACTGACATTCTGAATTATCTCCATCTTATGACAACAGTAGCCATACTATACAAACTTTGACAGGCATAACATGTACATTAAATGGGGTACCAGGACTTTTAGCAGTTTTACTTTACAAACACAGTTGCCTATTGATGCCTATACTGTACATGTACTGGATTTAGGTCTACATTCAAAACATGTACAGTACATACATGTACACTTGTCCAATGTAAATGAACAGCATAGAAGAAGACAAAACACTTAAGAATTAACGATCATCTAAAGTATCAGTTCCTTATAGTTTTTCATAAAGCCTACAGTGTACATGTACAAGTATCCAATCTCTTTTAAATATCATTATATACATGTACATACTGTATGTACAACATAATATCAGTGCGTTTATCTTCATCAGCACTTACACTGGAAGAAGAATAAAGGACATACTGTAGTATCATTATGTAGGGCCAACACTATTGATAAGCCTTTAGAAAGAAGTGTCTTGTCTATCAATCATCCTATACAATGTACAATGTAGATAGAGACAGAGTGATCTGGTGAGTAAACTATAAAGGGTGAAAGCAATCACAAGATTGAATGGCACTTTGTCTTTTCATGACTCATTCTGAAACACACACACAAATCATCAAGGTTTATGTACATGAACTACACATCTATAGGCCTATAGGTCATCTGAAATGGCCGCTCAGCTATTATTATTAACCATGTGCACATGTGTACATGTATAAATTATATGTGAGAACGATGGCCCTGTACATGTAAATGTACATGTACAGTACATGCGGACCCAAAATGGTAAAAATGGACAAGAATGCATTTAAAGTATTCATATGTACATGTAGGTTTAGTATATAGCCCACCAAGTTTAATAAATACAAAAGCAAAAATTGTATAACCTGTGAGTAGAGGTACATGTACATGTAGTTCAAACAAAGATCCTTTTTTCACCATTCATGAAACATTTTTTTTAACCACTATCAATACATACATGTACATGTAGGCAGTTCGGCTTCACCATAAATACAGTTATGCACATTTACAGGCTAAACGGTTTGCTCTAAAAAAAACTAATTGTTGATAAAACACAGAGGCCCGAATTCACAAAGCAAGGTTTGAGCTCAGACCGGGTTTGAGCTCAAACCTCCTTTTGTTATTTACAAACCAGGTTTGTAAATAACAAAAGGAGGTTTGACGAAACAAAAGGAAGTTTGACCTCAAACCTTGGTCTGAGCTCAAACCTTGCTTTGTGAATTCGGGCCAGAATGTACATGAACATGAAGGCCAAGTGAATTCAAAATCTTCATGACTATCTACATACATGTACAGTGTACTTGTATGGATAAGTGTAACATGAGACAATGCATGTCAAGAGATTCATCTGAACTTCACAAGTTTGATACCATCATCACAGTATTCTATTTCAATGCGTGCATGCATGTACATGTACGGTACATTCATATTCATAACAACCCACATACTGGCTTACTGCATACAGTGTCAATACAATTGCACATACCGTCCATAGCAGGCACGTATTGTATTATCACCTCAAAACAAGAGGGTGTTAGCTCATAATCTTCATCACACTTTAGTTTTAACACTCCTCTAGGCTCTACACTACATGTACATGTAGCTTGCAGGCAGAAAACCTTTATTTCAAGCAATACTGTAGCGGTAATGAGCAACAGAGGGTCTGAATGATGAGACTATAATCTTTCCAGCCTGGATAGATTTACCAAATACATCAATCAGTAGGCGGTTTCCCAACAAAATTTGTATCATCACGTATTAGTCAAAACATATATTCTTTTACATGATTGGTAATAAGAGCCTCCATTTCATTTTTTGAGAGGGGGGCGTTTCCAAAACTGGTCTTTGCCTTTAAATAAATGTTCAAAATAAATATTGTATAAAAAACATAATTTCAAGTATTTTTGAAAAATGTAAATCAAAGGGCAACTCCTATTCAAGGATGAACACTCTCAAGCAGATTGATCTTCACTAATTTCTTATTACCGTATTTGCCGGCGATAAGGCCGCAGCGCCGTATAAGCCGCACCCCCCGATTTTGACTTTTTTTTTTTTCAAACTTTTTGATATTTTCTCTTCCAAAAATACTGCGGCCTTTACGCCGGCAAATACGGTACTTACATTTTTATAATGCATTTGATATCAAACCCTCTTCTGATCTGTTTCTCTTGTGTGTGGTCTACATCAGTCCATATACATGTACATGTACATTATTTAGGGGTTGAAGTTCCCCTTTAATCCAGCGTCAGTATATGTACATGTAGTTTGGTATAAAATATCCTGCAATTATTTTGGTATGCATTTTGCTCCACGTTTCATTGACTTCCTCTGCAGTTTAGCACACACCAGACCAGACAGGGAAAGGTCCAAGCAGGAAAAAAGAGCTTCCTGCTCTCAAAAACCACATTGCACCAAATTATGTTACATTATAAAGCCCGTAATATTATATGCCTTAATGTACATGCACATTGTGTATTTACATGTAAGTGTATTCCTATTTACAAATCCAAACAAATTCTAGGAATCTTCAATGTAGGCCTACAGTATCAATCCTCTACTAAATGATGCAAAGGCAAAGTAGGTTGAACAGCATTTGGGACAAAAGCCTTACAAAATCTCAAGATAATCTAGGCTACATGAGTATGGCCTGCATCATGCATGTTACACAGAGAATACAGTTAGATTCCTCATTTAGGAAATCTTAAGTTATCAAAATATATATGTTTCTGAATAAACTCTTCCAGCAATTTTTTCCTTGTGATTTTGTGAGGCATGACATTAAAGTATGTAGAAATGAATTTAAAGGAAAGAATCTTTCATGGTTGAAATACCGTATTTGCCGGCGTAAAGGCCGCAGTATTTTTGGAAGAGAAAATATCAAAAAGTCGGGGTGCGGCGTATACGCCGAAACAGTCAAAATCTGAAGTCAAAACAGCATGTCCTTTATTTGTAGGCAACTTCATACAAAAAAATATATTAACAAAATTGACTTGAAAACACATCGGACAAGATCTAGTCTGAACCACGTCAGCAGCAAATTTGAAGAAGTTATCTTTTTAATCGTTGTGCAACCAAAGAAATAAGAAGAAAACCGACCAGAAACTCGTACTAAAAATGTCCTTGGCTTAGACAGCGCATGGCCCGGTAACCAAAATCATACCTCGCTCACACACTCTGTGGTGGGGAGCTACCGGGCTGGGAGTTGCAACAAATCCAACGCAGCTTCGGAGATTCACAGCGTGCAGCGCGCAATCGTCGGTGTTCTTAACTTTTCAGTAAGATAATTCTGAATTATAATTGAGACTATCTAATTAATTAAAGCGACAAACTAACCTCGGTAGATCTCTAATAACAATACAAAAGCTTGTTCTTTTTCTCCATTTGGCGGTACGATAGGGGTAAGACCGGATAACATTATGGCCACAGCTTGGTTATGGAAGGCCATTCATGTTTCTGTATGCATGCGAAGCGCCCTCTAGTGTCCAATGAATGTGCTAATCTGCCTAAAAATCTATGAAGATTTGCTAAATTACAATCATTTTTTAGGTAATCTTCCTGTAAATTTATAAAATGATTGATAATTTTGGTATTAGTTTGTAGGAAAAATAGAGTTTTACGAGAAAATTATGATTATTTTCTTTGGTCCGTTTTTTTTTTTTTCCTTTTTTTTTTTTTTTTTTTTTTTTTTCTCTCTACGAAATGTCAAAGTTGGGGGTGCGGCCTATGCGGCGGTGCGGCCTTTACGCCGGCAAATACGGTAGCCACAAGTGTACAGGTACATGTATTAACTTACAGTGTAACTCAAAAGAGAAGATTTTTCTCGATGAAGTACAAGTATAAAGAAAGAGCTCCCAACCACCCATGAATATCCCAACATGTAAATTCATTTGGAGTTCAACACATTATGTACATGTATCTTTAATCTATTTCTTTTTCTTTTTTAAATCACACACTTGCGCACGATGTCTTTAAACCTGTCCTTGCAAATTGCTTACATGTACAAGGAGCCACGAGCATCACCTACAGATTGTATAAAGATTATCAACTAAGAGATTTGTGTAGCCATGGCAATAGAATGTAAACAAAAACAGTACCAACAACAGCAAAAGTAACCTGAGAACCATGTATTTGATAGGTTGCTATTAATAACTTGGCACAAGATGACTAGTAGTAGTATCACCACCCAAATTGTTTAGGTACATGTAGATTTAAAGGGACATTTCTAGGACAGCATTCTCTTTAAAATTGTCAATAAAATTCCAGATTATCGAGCCCCCACCCACAAAATGAAAAGATTTTTTTTTTTGCAAGAGCTACAGACATCACTAAATTGTAGCCATACATGTGCATATCAAGTTTGCTTCTAATGCACATCTGCTTACATTGTGCACAACTTTACTATTTTGTTTGCCTCCTCATGTCTGCCACAAATTAGGGGGGTAGAAGAAGCTTCAGGAATGCATGAACAAAATAACTTTGGGTTAGGCCTGAATTATTACATCATAAACAGGTTGAATTAGTTTTGGTTACAATTTGGGGGGCCCCAGGCACCAGGTGGGAATGAGGGCTGAGGCAAGGGAAGATACGTAAATTGTACACATGGAATTCACTGTAACGGTTAACATGAATATCTTACTAGCACACTGATATACATGTAAGAGCTCTGATAGTATTTAACATAAAACAGAAAATCTCACTTCTTAGAGAATTGCATCTATGAACAATATTATGTATTCATCACACAGTAACTGTATGGCCATGAGTTTTCACCAAAAAAATAATTCTATTAATTACTGCCAATTAGTACGGCAGGTGTGGGTTTTCCTTTAAAGATCGAGACTGGTAATTCCCCCTCCCAACCAAGACTATTCTACTGTACGTAGCTAGGCCTGCCGCCTGTCCACACTCTGGCGGATATTCCCCATTTGTCACACCTACTGAACTGAGTTATAGACTAATGAATGGTTCCTGTTCTTAATTCCATGAGTGCTGTAGAAGCACTAAGTAGCCATAGGCGCGTCTTCATCATCTCGAGATTGCCAAATATCCAGCTATTTGAACTATCCCAATCGCAAACTATTCAGCTAATTTGCGTCTTTATCAGACCGAAGTAGCAATTAGCGGGATATTTGGTCAGGATTGTCATCCCGAGATATCTTGGGATAGTTTGCAAAATATCCCACTATTTGGCAAAATATCCAGCTATTTGTCCCGTGCGTCTTCACTAGACCGAAGATTCGCAATACGCGCTAAAGCTGAGCAAAATATCTCAAGCTAATTTCTCAAGGTCGAGTTCCCATCGAGTTTCAAGTTTTGAGGTCGAATCTCGAGATAGTGAAGACGCGATGTGTTACTTCGGGATTATTTCCCAAATCAGAAATAGCAGGCTATTTGGCAATCTCGAGATGATGAAGACGCGCCTCATGAAAGACATGCCCAAGGCTTGCCAGGTGGGATGTTTATGAACCTGAGGGATTCCAAGTTTTCAACCCCTCACAGACTATCCCATTTTATGAAAAGTATCCTTCCATACCATGTGACATTTCAAAATCATACACAACAAATAACTTCAATGCCATTTCGTTCAAGTCACTGAAAATGAAACAGTAATACTGTTTGTCAGAAAGGCATTTAAAGGGAACATACACTGTAGCCTACAACCTGAAAATAAGACTTTGTGTGTATAGAATATGTACATTTAGTATGTACATGTACAGTACATTGTAAAAAAATAAGCACCCACCCCCCCCCCCCCCAACAAAAATAATAATAATAATACATAATAATAATAATTTTTGTTAAATATATAATTTGGAAAATGTATTGAAACTTCTCATTATAAATATTACAACAGAAGGAACATCTTGTCCAGTATAGCCTCGACTATGGTACAAATGAATGAAAAACCTTCACAGCAAATATTTTTTGTGTGATTTGATTAGTATTTAGTCCCCATAAAAAAAATATGGTGCATTTCCCACTAAGTACATGTACATGTACTGTAGGCCTACATGTCATGTACATTATGTCATATCAAATTAAATGTTAATTGTTAATGTTTTGGGGGTTTGTGCAATATCAGTTGATGAAGAAATTTTTTGGGGGGAAAATTTTTAAAATACATGTAAATGTACATCATCTGCTTATTTGAAGAATAAATGAAAAAAGGACGGGCCAGTTTCTGTCAAAATATGAAAACCCTACAAACATCTAGTGATCTACAGTACGTCTGAATGAGTGAATGAGTGAATATGGAATAAATAAACCGTAAACAAAAGACAGAAACAGTATGATCACATTTACTTATTATGGCTTTTTGCTTGTAAATACTACCTTTTGTTACTGAATTGGTAATGCATAGAATCTAGAACACCTGAATATGTTAACAGAAAAATAAGAGTATTTATTTTAGAAGTTTTTAGATCTAGACCTAGATCTAGTCTACTAAAATAGGCATCAAATCTACAACATATATTTTGTTAAAAAACCCTTGAGCTCTGAAATCTTTACACAATGCACACTTGCGATTTCAAGTTACTTAAACTTAAAGCCAAGGTAAAGACTCTTCAGCAGTGAAGGAGGCAGATTATTTTGAAGAAGAAGAAGAAGAAGAAGACCAGTTTTGGAAACGCCCCCCTCTCAAAAACTGAAATGGAAGCTCTTATTATTACCAATCATGTGAAAGAATATGTTTTGACTAATAGATCTAGTCTATGTGATGATACAAATTCTGCCAGGAAACCACCTACTAATTGATATATTTGGTAAATGATCATATCTATCCGGACTGGATAGATATCGCGTACATGTAGGTACAGTGCTTGTAACTTTGTCTTTACCAAGACAGAGCCAGCTTCTGAAAACGATTCAAACAGAAGAGAGGGTTAGGTCACATTTTTTTCGCAATGTAAAGTTAATAAAGTTACAGACATAAAATGACAAGATTGAGGGTACAAATAATACGCATTGATATCATCAAAATAATGTTTAAAGAGTTATAGACAGTAGGCCTAGGTCTAGTTATAGACAGTCTACACCACTTCAGCAAAAAGTTCTACTTCGCTCATCCGGCCATCCACCGATGGAGGCCGACAAGGGCAGCGCCAGAGCCAGGCGAGAGGCCAGGCCCGCTCTGCTGCTCCGAGGAACAATGACCCTGCCTTGTTCGCTAAAATACCGACTCCACTGCAGACCGAGTCCAGGCTAAAAAAAAATAAGCTGTCAAATTGTTAAAACGTACGAAATATGTACACTATACTCACCAACAGCATATTTTGCCTCCTTTGTTGGAACCCAACCCGTCATTGTGTCATGCATATATTCCAATATTCAAGCAAATGGGAGAAAAATTGCTTCCAAACACACTTTTCTGGGCGCCGGTAGACACTCTGCTGACTTACCCAGCCTCTCTCGGTGTCGCCATGTTTGATGAGTGGATGTGTGTCATGTGATAGGAATTTGTCCAATCACTCATGCGGAATCCCGCACATAAGTGAAGGGACGATCCCAAAATCCCCGAGATGCATCGAGCTTGCGTTCCTGCGCTAAAAGTAATCGGATGATGAGGGAGGGAGTCATCATGATGACGGTGATGATGATGATGATGATGGTGATGATTAAGACCCCATCATCATAAAAACAGCAACAACAAAAAGGAGAATGGGAGGGGGAAGGGGCTTAAAGATAGACAGAAAGAAATAGAAAGAGAGAAAAAGTATTTTCTACAGGATGCACTGGGTCAATAATTTTGAAGGAGGGGAGGGGGCCAACTCCGGGGGATAAATCACTCATTAAAATGTATGTAATGTAGGCCCTACACCAAGTTAGTATTTTGATTTTGTTTCTGTTTTTGTTTTTAGTTTTGTTTTGTATTGTTCTGTTCTGTTTAGATTTTTTTTTCTTCTTGTTTTCAAGAAGTCCATTGTTATTGCTCTCAATATACTTACAGTCACAACACTGGCATTACATATGAGATACTAATCACATTCCCACATAGTGCCCATGGTGGTGTTTTCCTTTATTTATCATAAGGCCCTATATCACTGTTCTGCCTAGAATGTTGCGAGGTAGTATAGCATCAGCGGAAAGATATACCAACATTTTTTCATGGACTTGGCATACTAGATTAAATTTCCGATGCCCGGACTCTAATTTTTTTTCCTTCTTCTTCGTTTGGTATTACGATGGCTAATAGTCAAATTTGACTATTGTTGCCAATTTCATCGCATCTCTTTCTCTTAATGTCTTGGTAAAAAATAAAAAATAAAAATTCCCAAATCATTTTAATATAATATTAAGTCATAGTCTACACATGCGTTACGGCGTCTGTTTATATTTACTTCATTCAGATAATAGGGGCAGTTTGTTGCAACCGTTCTGAAATGGCCTTTCTCAGCCCTCTCCAAATCGTATTTCAGGAGCCATAACCGGAGGCATTAATTCCGTACTTAAACACAGAGTTAATCCCCCCCCCCCCCCCCAGCTCTCAAGATAAAATCAAATCTTTGCAGACACTCGCATGAGGACGGTACACAAAATGAAAAGTGAACTGTGTTTCTTTCTTCTTCTTTTTGTTCCCTTTTTTCTCTATTTGTTTACTTTTTCTAAAGGAAAAGGGGCCCTTATAGTTGTCTAAAGAAAACGTTACTTTTCGTTTGGCAAGACGTAGAATAGGGCAGTCAGCATTGCCGCTATTCCCATGTGTAAGAATTGTTGTCAGTAGAAAGATAGGACATCAGCCATTCTGTTTATATTATAGATAGAGACGATTTATACTTACAGGGAACATTAATTATAACAGGAGGGACCGATTTTTCCATTTCGGTAAAGGAAGACCCCCTTCCCAGCACCTCTCCCCGTTTTCTAGAGCAGCAAACTATTTTAAAATCGAGGGAAATATCCGTGCCTTTCAGTTTTTTGTGTTAATCATTTTAGAAATACATGTATTAAGTATGCAGATTGTGTAGATGGCGCTATACCAATATGAATTGCAGGTGCAAAGGAAGAGGAATATGTTTTTATTCATGCGCTCGCCTATTCGCGAGTCAGCGAAGTGACTGGCCACAAAGTTGAGCCATTAAAATTATATCTCTATAGTCTATAAATCATCGTATGTATTGTCATACATTAATTTTGTCTGTTTATATATGTATATTTTTAATATTTGTGTATATGTATTTTTAGATATGTATTTTTATATAATTTGTATATATGTATTTTTATCTGTTGATCTCTTGAGGAGAAATAAATGAAACTGAAATTCCATGTTACTACGTTGCTATTTATGTTACACATACTGCATTACATTTGCTTGTGAAATTTGTAC
>JAVYIG010016829.1:0-29252 GCA_035222895.1 Strongylocentrotus droebachiensis
GGATTTGATATATCTAAATATATACTTAAAGACGTATGTATGTTCATGAATATCGGATGCATGTGAGCAAAATCTACATTGTATAATCGTGGTGAGCAATCGAAGAGGAAAACAATTTATAGGCCCTATGGCAAGTCCACAAAAAGTATTTTGGGTCATTTTGCGTCCAATAATGCTACCAAGTTTTGGAGACGTAGGAACATAAATATTGTCACCTTGTGTATTAAACGTTATTATTTTGTGTGTGTGATACTAGCTGAAGAAAGGATATTTAATAAATGTGATAACAACAGTGACAATGTATATGGAATATGGCTTTTATACATGAAAAGAGAAAAAGTGTGTGAGGGTGGGTGTGTGTGTGTGTGTGTGTTTAGAAAGAGAGAGAAAGAGAGGGGAGGGAGAGAGAGGGGGGAGAGAGGGGAGAGAGAGAGGGAGTGAGAGGGAGTGAGAGAGGGGGAGGGAGGGAGGGAGGGAGATATATATATGGAGAGAGAGAGAGAGATGTAGAAAGAGAGAGGGGGAAGAGGATAAAAGGCAAGAAAAAGTGGCGCCAGATGTTGTACACGCATTATAGTCCTGCCGCTAATCGACCAATAATCATGATAATTACAAAGTTTCGGAAAGCTGACAATGTTTAAAGTAATTTATAACAATTGTCTTGTCAGTCTGGGCATCGTTTAATGAAACGAAAGTACAAGTTCAAGTACATTTAATTGAAACGCGTGTTAATTTCGATACACATATCTCTATGGGAAATCGGCGAACTTGTACTTATGCCAGTAGCGAGGTTTATTTTATAGCTCATGAATAGTGGGATAAGTTGAGGTCTGTTGGCGTCCGTTCTGAGAGAGAGAGAGAGAGAGAGAGAGAGAGAGAGAGAGGGGGGGTGGATAGTGAGACAGAGAGACAGACATGGACAGAGAAGGTAGATGAACACGACCTCTATCTACCTTGAATCACTATTTCTGCTCTAATTAATATATTCAAATTCGTTCTTTCTTTCATCTAGGATGGAGATGGCCACCGGGATGAAGTCAAAAGAGAAAACTGGGGCGGCCGTTTCGACTTCGCTCTATCTTGCCTGGGCTATGCTGTGGGGCTCTCCAATATTTGGCGCTTTCCGTACCTGTGCTACAAAAACGGAGGAGGTAATAAATGACACGACCAAACGAAAATGACATATACCCTATAGTCCTAACTACTAAACCGAGATCAGGTAGCGTTTCACGAAACAGTCATCAGTAAAAGTTTACATAGAAACGCGTGTTTTAAATTTAAACCGCGTTCCAATGAAATGTACTCGGAATTGTACTTGTAACCGTTTATAGCCCCAACAAGACAATTGTTATGCAGTACTTGAAACATTGTCAATTTGCCGAAACTTTGTAATTGTTATGGTTATTGGTTGATTGGCGGCAGGGCAATTTAATGCATGTATAACAACATGTGGTGCCACTTGTTCTTGTCTCTTATCCTCTCGCTTTCTCTCTCTCTCTCTCTCTCTCCCTCTCCCTTCCTCCCCTCTCTCTCCCTCCCTCCCCCCTCTCTCCCTTCCTTCCCCTCTCTCTCCCTCCCTCCCCTCTCTCCCTCCCTCCCCTCCTTCCCCTCTCTCCCTCCCTCCCCCTCTCTCCCTCCCTCCCCCTCTCTCCCTCCCTCCCCCTCTCTTTCTCTCTCTTTCTACACACACACCTTTCTCTTTTAATGTATAAAAGCCATATTCCATATACATCGTTACCGGCAATATTTCATTTATTTGATGTTCTTTCTACAGCGAGAATCACACACACAAAACAATAAAGTTCAATACACAAGTTAACAATTATGTTTTTAACTTTCCAAATGTTGGTAGCGTTCAACGGACACAAAATGACCCAAAATACTTTGTTTGGACCTGCTATAGGGCCTATATATTGTTTTCCTCTTCGATTGCTTTATGCATTTTATATTTGAAAACATACCTATAGGCCTATATATATATATAAATATATGTTAAGATATATCAAATCTTTAAGTATATTTTTGAAAAGGATCTTAAAGTATTTATTTAGATTTAGTATGTGAAGTTTGTCTTTACAATTTTTTTAGATGGGGTATATATTTAGTGTAGACATTATAATCATTCTCCAACACATCAGCCTAAAGGATTCCGATAAAAAATACTGATTGAATTGTGGACTTGTTGAATGACTTGTTGATGAAGCGCATCGATTTTTGTCGTTGCAAGCCATGTGAAATTGATTGATTGATTTTTATTCGACAAGCTTCCAATATACAACAATATACAATAATAACAGATAAAAAATAAGTCAGTTTGAACAGGATAACCCACGAAAGCTCGAGAGCTTATTTCCAGTGAGGTTGGTTGATTTCCAATGCTGCATGCGACATAAATTGTAAAGAATCTTCAATTCTTTGAAGCTTTGAAGCTTTATACCTTTGAAGGAAATGTCCCCCCCCCCCCCCACAAAAAAACCACTTGGAACGACGGATTAATTTAGTGTCGCATTTTATGTATTATTTTAGCCATTTATTGGAGGCGTTGTGGCGTGGGCCTGTAATCCAGCTAACAATGGAAGTTAAAAACTGATTCAGCCGAGGACTTGATATAGGGCCTATATATTGTTTTCCTCTTCGATTGCTTTATGCATTTTATATTTGAAAACATACGTATAGGCCTATATATATATAAATATATATTTAGATATATCAATATTTAA
Organism: Strongylocentrotus droebachiensis; assembly: GCA_035222895.1. Classification (NCBI taxonomy): domain Eukaryota; kingdom Metazoa; phylum Echinodermata; class Echinoidea; order Camarodonta; family Strongylocentrotidae; genus Strongylocentrotus; species Strongylocentrotus droebachiensis. The sequence continues at coordinate 2,721 of JAVYIG010016829.1, forward strand.
GTATATTTTTGAAAAGGATCTTAAAGTATTTATTTAGATTTAGTATGTGAAGTTTGTCTTTACACAATTTTTAGATGGGGTATATATTTAGTGTAGACATTATAATCATTCTCCAACACATCAGCCTAAAAGGATTCCGATAACAAATACTGATTAAATTGTGGACTTGTTGAATATGAAAGGACTAAACTAAACTGGTTTAGTGCGAAGCTCTTCCCAAATGACCACTCATAGTAGGAGACCAGCCTGTAGGTCCCGTGACCAATCTCTGGGAAACAAAGGTTTGAAAGTGTTGTTGTGTTCCTTGATGAATACCGAACAATTTTGACTTGGGCTGCTCCCTTGAAAATCCCAGGCATTTTCGTGAGGGGTCAACATAGGTCATAAAGGGATAGAAATTCAAATATTTTCAATCGTGTCAATATGCATATCAAATTATACTCGTCTGGTCATGAGGATTCCAAAAATGAATGGTTTGCTATACCTCCGACCTTAAATGAGGGCGCTATGGTACAAAATGTTGAAAGGTCAACACACTTTTGACTGGTGGTCGAATTCACCAACACAGTGAACCTTATTAAATTGCATATCAAATTACTCATCTGGTCATAAGGATTCCAAAAATATATAGGTTGTTAAACCTCCGACCTTAAATGATGGCGTTATGGTCAAAAAGGTCAATGCACTTTAGAAATTCACCAACACAGTTAACATCGTCCGATTCTAATGATTTTAGTGTATAATAATATGTTTTCTGACATAACAAATTCAACTAAGCAACTTTTAAAATCAAAAGTGGTTGCCACAACCTTGAAATTTCTCCCAAACCCATGGATGAGAAGTTGTTAGATGTTTGTCAATGAAACGGCAGCTATTTTGAATGTACATGGTCAAGGTAAGCACTTTTACTTTTGAAAGTTGTATAGTTGAATTTGCCATGTCAGAAAACATATTATTAGACCCTAATAAAATCATTAGAATCGGACAATGGTAACTGTGTTGGTGAATTTCTAAGGTGCATTGACCTTTTTTACCATAGCGCCCTCATTTAAGGTCGGATGTATAGCAAACTATACATTTTTGGAATCCTCATGAACAGACGAGGAATTTGATATGCATTTTGACACGATTGAAACTATTTGAATTTCTATCCCTTTGTGACCTTTGTTGACCCCTCATGAAAATGCCTGGGCTTTTCAAGGGGGCAGCCAAAGTCAAAATTGTTCGGTATTCATCAGGTAACACAAAAACACTTTCAAACCTTTGTTCCTAGAGATTGGTCACGTGACCTACAGGCTGGTCTCCTACTATCAATAATGAACCAAATAAGCCAAGCTTAAGGTTATGAAGCGCATCGATTTTTTGTCGTTGGCAAGCCATGTGAAAAGAGATCGGTTGGTTGATTTCCAATGCTGCATGCGACAAAAATGGTAAAGAATCTTCAATTCTTTGAAGCTTTGAAGCTTTATACCTTTGAAGGAAATGAACCCCCCCCCCCCCCCCCAAAAAAAAAAAAAAAAAAAAAAAAAAAAACACCCACTTGGAATGACGGATTAAGTGTCGCATTTTATGTATTATTTTAGCCATTTATTGGAGGTGTTGTGGCGTGGGCCTGTATTCCAGCTAACAATGGAAGTTAGAAACTGATTCAGCCGAGGACTTGATATAGGGCCTATATATTGTTTTCCTCTTCGATTGCTTTATGAATATTATATTTGAAAACATACGTATAGGCCTATATATATAAATATATATTTAGATATATCAAATCTTTAAGTATATTTTTGAAAAGGATCTTAAAGTATTTATTTAGATTTAGTATGTGAAGTTTGTCTTTACACAATTTTTAGATGGGGTATATATTTAGTGTAGACATTATAATCATTCTCCAACACATCAGCCTAAAAGGATTCCGATCAAAAATACTTATTGAATTGTGGACTTGTTGAATATGAAAGAACTTAACTGGTTTAGTGCGAAGCCCTTCCCAAATGACCACTCAATAATGAACAAAATAAGCCAAGCTTAAATGAAAACACAAAGAAAGCACCAAGAATGGTTCTCTGATCAAAACACAAAGAAAGCACCACGAATGGTTCTCAGATTGTATAGAAAACACTGCAAGAGATTTATGGGCATCACAGAAAATATATAGTTTTTTGTATACAATAGAAGAAAAATAGTTTTATCCTCAAACTTAAACTTGATTTTGTATTTAAGCATTTGTAAAGAATCGAGTTGAACAAGGGTCTCACTGGGTCGGGTTTGACCGAATAGACCATTTTCGTATGTAATCCATCTTTGTAAAGTATCTCTTTAAGAATTATTTCATTCATCTGTAGCAAACAAATTGCATACAGTACGTGTTGTTATGCCTGCCGAACCATAATGTTTGCCCTACCTCGCAACGACTAATTTATGCCTATGCAATTCGTATTTTTATTCTTGCTATTAAGATACAACAACATACAAGAGGTGAATGGAATAGCTCGTTACTAAATAAACTTGTACAAATTTGAATACATGTTGACTAAAAAATGACTATTTGGGAATGTAGATCTAAGAAATGTTGAAATATAGACGACCTAAATTATTCATGTGACAAACAGACAAGATAGTTTCAATCACACGTTTCTCCTCCTAGAAATATGTTTATTATAATGGCCAATTCATATCACTGTTTAGAGCATGTATCAAGCATTCGCAATATCTAAGAATTTTCAAAATGCTACTTTATTATGGACTTTTTGGAGACAATAACAAATGTTATACCGGATCTTTTCCAATTTTACCATTGAACAATCGTGAACTTTTTTTTTTGGGGGGGGGGACAATCTTTTGGTGTAAAGTGTAAAGACTCTTTGTACTAAATCTCAAAGTTGTGTTTTTAATGGTAATGTAACGTGTTTATTAAACCGAGGGAAATTATAGCTGACCAAAATCAATCATCAAACATGCTGCATCAAAAACAATCTAAACTCTCCAACAAAACTCAAGTAACTCAGGACAGTAGATAGGACAACCTCACTCGAAGAAGGACGGAACAGAACTAACTTTAATATTCAAAATTATAACATGTCTCTAAGTACAAATCAGGCATCATAACAAAATAAACCAATCAGGGGAAGTCATGTGATAAGAGAAACCAATGAGGTGAACAGGCTAGATAGATCAAAGGTGAGAGGCAAAGAGAACGAATGAGAGAAGAGAAAGTGTATGTTGCTAGGGCAGGAAAAGGCAACCATGCATAGACAACAAAGGGAATGGTTTGAAGGAGAGAGAGGAAAATAGGGTGTGGCAGTAGTGCAACTGAAAGACTGCTGTAAGAAGGTGAATGAAATGGGAACATGAGCTGGGAAAATGAATATGCAAATGAAGAATGCAAATATATTAATGAATATGTAATAATGGATAAAGAAGAGATAAGAAATTTACTAACTGAAATATAAAGACAAATTCAAACTGTTACAGTAATGTATTCACTAGCTATTTTAATATTGAGAAAGGGGTGAAACAACGGGACCCCTTCATTTCATTTCCTCCGCATTATTGTATTGATATAGTGTTTTCATAGTTATTTGTATTTTAATTTGCGTGGAAATCTTGATACGTGGAAATTTTGTGAATAATTTGAATATTCTTTTTTGAGTGGAAAACTAAAGAACTAATAAACTAAAATCATATAATGAACAAATCATGAAAGAAACTTGAATGCACCTTGATGAAGGCATCTTTAAAATTCTTTAGGGGGATTTATTTAACTCAAGTCAATTCATTATTCGGAAGGATAAATGAAGTGAGCAGAAGACAAATTCCCACGTTCATGCATTTGGTCAACCATGTATTTCACCCCGCGACCATTGTTTCGTACTTTATTTCGTCAAATATATAAGCCCGTACTGTGGTCAAGAAGACTAGAAGTACAGAAGACAAATTCCCACGTTCATGCATGTAGTCAACCATGTATTTCACCCCGCGACCATTGTTTCGTGCTTTATTTCGTCAAAGATATAAGCCCGTACTGTAGTCAAGAAGACTAGAAGTACAGAAGACAAATTCCCACGTTCATGCATGTAGTCAACCATGTATTTCACCCCGCGACCATTGTTTCGTGCTTTATTTCGTCAAAGATATAAGCCCGTACCACGGTAGTCTACTAAATCAATAAATCCGAATTGGCTTCTAAGCTTACGTTTAACAAAGGGAAACTTTATTAGACGCCAGACGTACTTCCGATTTAGTACAAAAAAGCTTAAAGGAAACCGAACTCCAAGAAATGACTTTACTTATTCTGAGAAATATATTATATTATTGCCCATTAGTCTACAAGATTCCCCACCAAAATGTGTGAGAGAGGTGACGTACAATGCGAAGTCGTTTATCAAGTATATGTATTCAAATGTACGGATGCTTCATTCCCAAACGTGTGTGGTAATGAAGCATTTCATTCACCTGCTTTTATCCTTTGTACTAAAATTGCAAGAACGCAAATTACATAAACAAGTTGGTGTTCTTCTGGGGTGAAGGTTTCTCATAAATGAAATAGATTTGTCAACTACTATAGTATAGTATTTATCAATGAATTCCCCTGTTATTTATTTTTCACCAAATATAATTTCTATCTTCTCAGTTATGATTTTCCTCATTGAAAAGTAAAGGTTTCGTTATTGATTAAAAAATAATTTCCAACTAAAGCTTGGTGCATGATACATGAACAACTTCAACTGGTACGTCACAGTTTCAAGAAAATGGCTGCGCCCATGTCATTTATATATCTCGTGTACATATTTTTCATAAGGAGTACTGTACACCAAAGGACAGGAATACATCTCATTTTTCAGAATGCCTACACTTATTCTGTGGGGTTAGGTTTCATTTAAACCATGCGTCGAGTTTTAGTACGAGCCAAAGCGCAAGGGTTGCAATAGGAGTTTACGGTTGAAATATGAGTTCAAATTAGGTGTAAGGTGGGGGTTAGGATTAAATGGGCCTAGAGTATTTTGATCCAGAGTTGAAAAGAAAAATGAAACCCAAATTTTTTGAGCTGATAGCCTTATTAAATATTGTAAACCAGTTAAAAATATCTTGGAATTACTCATCACAAGCTCTAAAGTTTGCAGTTTCCTTGCAGCAATTCTGACATGGTAGTCGCCATTTTGATTAAAATGGTGATGTCAGAGTAGTACATCTTGTGAGGTATCCACTGACCTGTATTTTAGCTATACAATGTAGGACACTCACTTCTAAAAATGATTGACAATTGTTTCTTAATTATGACAATAATAATTTTTTGGATTTATATAGCGCTTAATACGGAATATCGGTTCCAAGCGCTTGACAAATATTATTATAGATCTTTTTTTTGTAATGCATTCAAACCAAAGGATTTTTCTCTCATAATATACTGTGACAAGCTATTTGGTTCAGCTGTTTCAAACTGATGAGCAGTTTATTTTCAAGCAGTACTGAACATGGATAAGCCGTAGCATGGTAACAAAAAACTCTGCCAATTGTTCAAAAGGGTGACAAAGACGTACATAGAACTGCTAAATGAAATCACCTGTTTGAGATGCTAGAGTAACAAGAAGGTTGATGTTTGCCTCGATGGCTCTTGGTGTACTATTCCCAGTCATTACGCAACATCATGTCCATTCTATGCAGGTCAATGAAGTATGTTCTACTCTGACATCACTATTTCAATCAAATAAGAATAATCAAAAGATGGCTGACAATTTTGAATAAGATTATCGGCTCACTTTAAAAAAAAAATATGTAAGGGTTCCTGAGAGCAGTGGCGGATCCAGGAGGGGGGCCCGGCCCCCCCCCCCCCCCCTTGAGAAAAAAAAATCATGTAAAATCACGCGATTTTTACCTTTTTGGGGGGTTGGGCCCCCTCCCCTGGCGCTCAAAGGGGGGGTGCAATTGAAAAAAAAACCGTGGACCAAAAAAAAAAATAGTGCTCACTACCGGCCCCCCCCCCCCCCAAAAAAAAAAAAAAAGTTGGGCCCCCTCCCCTAAGAAATCCTGGATCCGCGCCTGCCTGAGAGAAATATATACATTTTTTTTAAAGTTCGTTGTTGTTGCTTGCACCCAGCAAATAAAGACCGTGTGCTCAATCTCGTGATTTAAAACAAGTCCGAAAAAACTTGGGCCTTGAACAAGCGGGATTTGAACCTGCCATATATTGCTTGCCGGGTAGCGACACAGCCACGATGAACTAAAAACAAATACCTCGGCTCGATCTTTTCAAAAATTATCAGCTTATATTTATTGGATTTCAATCTCCAGTTGAGAGTACAGTTAGTGTAGACTACTGACCCCAAAAACCTGTTTACTAATTAATTTCAATATATAAACGTTTCTTTTCATAACCCTTATACTAATTATCTTATAATTGACCTGCTATAAGTCATGGCATCTTTATAGATTGCATACATTGCAAGCTTCTGAGTAACAATTGTTCAAGAAGCATGCATACAATTAGAATAAGTGAAAAGTTTGTTGGTTTTGTTACTTATGATAATTTCGGAATTTCGGTATTCATCTCGTATTCAAACTCAGCATAGGAGACCTCTCTCTCTCTCTCTCTCTCCCTCTCTCTATCTCTCTCTGTCTCTCTATCTCTCACTCTCTATCTCTCTCTCTTTCTCTCTATCTCTCTTTCTCTCTCTCTATATCTCTCTCTGTGTGTCTCTCTATCTCTCTCTCTTTATTTCCTCTCCTTAAATACAGGTGCATTCCTGGTGCCTTACTGCACACTGCTCCTCTTCGTGTGTATACCCCTGATCGTTCTGGAGTTTGCCATTGGTCAGTACAGCTCTAGCAACTTTGCTAAGATATGGCGAGCATTACCAATCATGAGAGGTAAGTCCTTTAGTCCTTTAAGACTCCAAAGACCTACATTATTTTATGGGACGCCAAAATGTCAAAGTCTCAATCTCGTACAAATTGCTATGCAATTGTTTAAAAGGTAATATCAATTTCGTGACAGAACGATCTTCATTTCTTCATTTCGTTATAAAGTCCACTTGAAAAAAGTCGAAGAAGCCGAATAATAATAACAATATTTATAAAGCGCAACATATCCATCTCTAAAGATGTTCAAGGCGCATTTGATCGAAACGAGATCTAACCGTCGATCCCGAGGACATTCGGTCTCATCGTACGCGATTTTATTAGTAATTAGAAGGCCAACGAGACCGACACCTTTGGGCCTTCGGTCTCGCCAACCTTATTAAGTGTGATGTACGACATTGTAGCTAAGTAATGGTACGGTCACAAAGGTTCGTACGAACGATTATTCCGTACGAATCTCCCTGTTTTTCCATTGTCTTCCCGAATTTCCATTGTCTGAAAATCGCTCGTACGGCGTTCGTAGCAGTTCGTAATGGCATTTGTGACCGAGGCATAAGAGATAGCGAAATGATGAATATTTCACATTCATTCTTTTGTTCATCAGGGATCGGATACTGTCAGATGATGTCATTCTTTGTTGCTAACGGCTACTACAATGTTGTAATATCCTATGCCATCTACTATTTCTTCGCCTCTTTGACGTCTCACCTCCCCTGGGTTGGGTGTGGTCACAAGTGGAATACACTCTACTGCAGCGACCTCTACGACGACTGCCTTAACCAAGACGGGATTATAATTTCCAATGGGAGTTGTGCCAACGTGACTCTGTTGTCCGATGAAGAACTTGCTGGGTACAATGTCACAGTCTTTAACGACACTTTTCTGGATTTCAGCAACTATACGGATCCTATAAAGAACATGCGCGTTCTACCAAGCGAGGAATACTGGACGTAAGTATTCTACCCTTTATAGACATAGTTATATAGTGCCCTTAGCATCCATTTGCCTGACCACTGGTGTACTGATGCCATGATGGGAGGGGGGATAATGGGAGAACAGTGCCCCCCCCCCCCATAAAATTTAATCATGGTTTATTTCTAATTCGATAACATGATTTTCCGGGGTTTTTGTCTCTCACTTTTGCCCATTATGCCATTATGGTGAAAATTCTGAACAATAAAAAATGTATTTCTTTTTTGCTGTGTATATAGTAGCGACACTTAGATCTATGAAGTCTTTTGGATCACCTTGGTATTATAAAGACCTCAACCATTAAGTTGTTCCCTATCATGATGAATTTAATTTCCAATAAATTATAGTTGGTATGTGTTTTGTGACATTACGGACGAATATCAAACCTTTTAGAACTTTTCTAAAGACTGAAAGTGGCCATTTCTTTCTAACCCAGACACGAGCTGTTACGGGAATCGTCCAGCATTGAGAAACCAGGTGGTGTTGTATGGCAGCTCGCTCTCTGTAACCTCTTCGTCTGGGTTGCCATTTTCCTCATCATCGCCAAAGGTATCAAGACTTCTGGCAAGGTAATACAAGCAATAACTGTGGTCAGTGGTGGTTCTAGTGGGTGGGGACGACTCAAGCCCTCCCCCCAGGCGCGGATCCAGGATTTCTTAGGGGGGGGCCGGTGCAGGGAGGGGCGAGTTTCCCCTTCCCTCCTCCGCGAAACGCGGAAGCTTTGACGTTTGATTAAATTATTAGAGAAAGAAGACGATTCGTTGTACCGTTCTCGAAAATAATTCTCGTCCGAATTTAGTTTTTTCCTCTCTCGCGCGAAGCGCGGAAAATTTTACGATGTATTAAATTATTAGAGAAAGAAGACGATTCGTTGTAGAGTTCTCGACTCTTAATCCTCGTCTGAATTCAGGTTACCCCCCTCCCGCGCGAAGCGCGGAAGCTTTTAAGTTTCCTTAAATCATTAGAGAAAGTAGACGATTCGTTGAACCGTTTTCGAAAATAATCCTCGTCTGAATTTAGATTCTCCCCCCTCCCGCGCGAAGCGCGGAAGCTTTTACGTTTCATTAAATCATTCGAGAGAGAAGACGATTCTTTGTACCGTTCTCGACTCTTAATCCTCGTCTGAATTCAGGTTCCCCCATCCCGCGCCGCGCGAAGCGCGGAAGCTTTTAAGTTTGCTTTAAATCATTAGAGAAAGAAGACGATTTGTTGAACCGTTTTCGAAAATAATACTCGTCTGAATTCAGGTTCCCCCCTCCCGCGCGAAGCGCGGAAGCTTTTAAGTTTCCTTAAATCATTAGAGAAAGTAGACGATTCGTTGTACAGTTCTCGACTCTTAATCCTCGTCTGAATTCAGTTTCCCCCCTTCAGCGCGAAGCGTGGAAGCTTTTACGATTCATTAAATCATTTGAGAAAGAAGACGATTCGTTGTACTGTTCTCGACTCTTAAACCTCGTCTAAATTCAGTCCCCTCCCCCTCCCTCTCCTGCGCGAAGCGCGGAAGCTTTGACGTTTCATAAGATTATGAGAAAAATAAGACGATTCGTTGTACCGTTCTCGACTCTTAAACCTCGTCTAAATTCAGTCCCCCGCCCCTCCCTCTCCTGCGCGAAGCGCGGAAGCTTTTAATTTTCATTAAATCATTAGAGAAAGAAGACGATTCGTTGTACCGTTCTCGAAAATATTCCTCGTCGGAATTTAGATACTCCCCCCTCCCGCGCGAAGCGCGGAAGCTTTTAAGTTTCATTAAATCATTAAAAATTCGTATTACCGTTCTCGCCTCTTAATATTTGTCTGAATTCAGGTTCACCCGCGCGGAAGCTTTGTCGTTTCATAAGATTATGCGAGAAAGAAGAGGAATCGCTTGTACCGTTCTCGAAAATAATCCTCGTCTGAATTTAGTTTTTCCTCTCTCGCGCGAAGCGCGGAAAATTTGACGATGTATTAAATTATTAGAGAAAGAAGACGATTCGTTGTAGATTTCTCGACTCTTAATCCTTGTCTGAATTCAGGTTCCCCCCCCTTCCGCGCGAAGCGCGGATGCTTTTAAGTTTCCTTTAATCATTAGAGAAAGTAGACGATTCGTTGTAGAGTTCTCGACTCCTAATCCTCGTCTGAATTCAAGTCCCCCCCTCCTCCCCTCCTGCGCGAAGCTTTGACGTTTCATTAAATTATTAGAGAAAGAAGACGATGCGTTGTACCGTGTTATATACTCTTAAGATGTTTTTTGTCTGCTCCTTTTTCTTCCTACGTCCTCTTCCGATTTGGGGGGACCGCCCCCCCCCCCCCCTCCCTGGCTACGCGCGAGGGTCATAGTGGCAGATAAACACATTTTGATACCTTGTCCGACCCCGCAAGCTCAGGAGTTTTAGTCGTTTAATTAAGGTCAGACTAGCGATTTTTTTGTTATACCTTATTATTTTGTGACACTGGCAGGTCACTATTTGGCGTGGGGTCCAGGAGGCGGAGCCCCAAAAAAATCAGGGGTTTTAGGCATTAAATTACCGTCAGATGAGCATCTAAGGGCCCGCCGTAAGGCTCTAGGTGGAATTCAGGGGGCAGAGCCCCCGGAAGTTTAAGGGTTTTAGGCATTTAATCACGGTCAGATGAGCATAATTTTGATGCCTCATTATTTTTTAACACTGGCAGTTAACTATTCTTTCTTTCTTGCTCTCATTCTATTTTATTTCTCTTTTATATACTTTTTCAAAAAAAGTGGGGGGGGGGGGAGCTCGAGGCTCCCGATCCCCGCCGTTTCTCGGGCCCTGACATGTAGGAATCTCAAAAATCAAAGTTCCTGCCTGGCTGTAAATTTAGGAATTTGTCATTTCCAGCAAACACATACAAGCGTATAATTTACAAAAAAATGAGGAAAAATCTCGAAATTTATGTCATTTCAGCATTATTTGTAATCCGCCCGTTGTGGAATTAGAAATAAACCACGTTTGAATTTGATTTTCCCCAAGCCCCTCCCCCCCCCCACAGTATCTCCTCTTTTCCTTTTTTCTTTCCCTTTCCTTCCTTCTCTCTTAATTTTTTTGATTGGGGGGGGGGGGGGGGGGGGTCAACAGCCTTGGAGGCAAGGCCCTTTCGGCCCCCCCCCCCGATCTCCTTCTTCCCCCTTTTCTTTTCTTCTTCCTCTTCTTTCTTTCCCTTTCTCTCCTCTTTCCCTTTCCCTTCTTTTCCTTTCTTCTCTCTTTTTTTTTTTTTTTTGCGGGGGGGGGGGGCCAAGGCACGCTCGGCCCCCCCCCCTGGATCCGCGCCTGCTCCCCCCCCCCCCATTTTCTCGTGACACATGTAGAAAATGAATGCAAGAACCCAAGCCCACCCCCCGCCCCCCCCCCCATCCCCTATCCCCTAAAATTTTGAAAAGCCCCCCATTCTTTTTTTCTAGAACCCCTCCCGAACGCGTAGTGACATCATCTGCTCATGATTATTCGGAGAAGCGGGCAACAGCCCACCTGCACTTGACCGAGTGTTTTTTAACCATCAGACTACTACTTGTTCAAGATTTTTAGTCAAGAAAGCGCGATCTATAGTGAACCTTTGATCTAGTGGACTTTATAGTCTTAAATCCGTCAGACTAGTTGCCAAAAGGTTTATGAGACACATTTTTATGTTTGTTCAGAGCTTCCTTCTTTTTGCCATTCTGTCTCAGTCCACCTGGGAAGTTCCTTACAATACACAGGGATCAGCAGCTTTCGCTCATAGGCACGTAGTATATTGTCGTAGTTTTTTCTTCATCAACACCTATCCATAATGGGTGAATTCAGTGTGGTCCAAATTACCAATTGTGTTACTTAATTGATTTCCTATCGTTATAGAAATTTCTGTTTAAAAAAATGGAAATAAATCGAAATAGAGATTACATCAACAACCCTTTTTTTTTTATAGGTGGTGTACTTCACGGCACTGTTCCCGTATGTCATGATGACAGCTCTGCTTATACGTGCTGTAACACTGGACGGATACATGGATGGAATTCGCTACTTCGTGAAACCTACATGGAGTAAAATTGTACACCCACTGGTAATGCTCACTTTATTATCTTTTTACATATCTTTATTTCAAGTTTACCATACAATTTCACAACTTTTATTTCAACAATTCCTACCTATTAACGTTTTCCGAGTCACGCTTTTAAGCATAAATTTGTTTATATGGCATGTTGATTTATTGTACCTGAATAAGAGTTTTTGTATTATGTTTCAAAAAGTTTTTACGACAAGTTCCATCTGTCCTGATATGTAAATTGGAAGTAACGGTTATCTTTGAAATAAACGTCAGATAATATTTATTATCATACTTAGAAAAATAGTTAAGCAAACCTCGGAACACCTATCCGTTTGTCACTTTTTTTAGCCTTGGAAGGATGCAGCTCAACAAGTGTTCTTCTCATCAGGCGCAGGAGGAGGCGGTCTTTCTACCATGGCCTCGTTCAACAGGTTCCACAATACGTTTGTCAGGTAGGTGACACATTTCAAATTCATCAGAAGTAATTTGCCCCCTACGTTACAGACCGCATCGGGGCCCTAGTTTGTAAAAACATGTTTTCAATAAAAAAAAAATCCTAAATTTCTATGACAAATTTGCTCTCAGCCAATCTAATGCCACGATTTCAGTAGTTTACAACATTTATTGTGACTTGTTATTAATAACATTTTTTTTTTTAAACAGGGCCCCGAGATTGATTTTAAGTATATCTGATGAATGTACCAAACTGATAGCTTAAACCGGACAAAAAAAAAAATATATTGACATTCATTTGTATATCTGTTAAGCGCTTAGAGACATTTGTATTAAGCGCTATATAAGCGGAATATTATTATTATTAATTTACGTCTGATTTGGTAAGGTGTTAATCCTCATTACCAAATGATTTGAAGAGGAATTAAAGCCGGTGGATTTTAAACTCATAATTAATTAGGCTAATTTACTTTGAAAAATCTGCCATTCTTTTACCAGTTGGCCGACAGCCCGACACAAGTCATTTTCAAACGCTAACGTTATTGTCTCCCTTTGTAGTGATGCGTTGATTGTGGCCGTTGGAAACAGTTTGACTAGCCTCTACTGCGGGTTTGCTGTCTTCGCCATCTTAGGGTACATGGCAAAGCAGATTGGAGTTCCAGTACAAGAGGTCGTCAAAGGAGGTAGGCACTATGAACATGATGGACAAAGAAAGAGGACAAAATATACACTTCCTCAGGTAGACAAAGGAACATACCTTCACTACTATTATGTAAAGATGTGTAGAACAGGTGTCACATGCTTATTCACTTGTTCTACACATTTTTACATAATAGCACTGAAGGGGTGTTCCTTTGTCTACCTGAGGAAGTGTATGTTTTGTCCTCTTTCTTTGTCCGCCATGATCATAGTGAGGTCTTCAAGAGTCCAACATTAATCCATACGAAAGCTTTGTCAAGTTTTTCGGCTGTCACTTTCCAGTTGTTATTTCAGTCAGATTTATGTGTTTGTACATATTTTCTGTATTTTATTATGTCATCATCTTTTATTCGGCGCAGAATGTTTTTGGTCAAAGGCTGATTGTGCACGTCACAATGAAGGAACTTTGAGGCAAAATGGAAAAAGAAGAATATTTCATCGATGAGTGTTGAAAAATGACAGCATTTATCCATAACTTTAGATTTAATAAAAAAATATTAGTGATGGTCTTTTTACAATCATACCAATAACAACTACAGCTAATGATGAAAACGAAAGCAAGACAAAGTGAGCCCAACAAAATTAACCTTTGGATATTTCCTTTGAGCACTGCCTCAAGGCGAAAGAGAATATAAGTGTACAACATATTATATACATGTTAGTAAAATGTTTGATGGGGTTTCAATGACTTCTGATTCTTTACTCTTTGACTGCTTGAAATTATGCTATGATGATTCAACGATATTCCTGTCTCTTTCCTCCCCAGGGTTTGGTCTTGTCTTTGTGGTTTGTCCTGCAGCCTTAGCTAAGTTTCCTGGTGCACCCGTTTGGTCAGCTTTATTCTTCTTTATGATTTTCCTACTAGCACTAGACAGTCAGGTGGCTATACTTTCCCTTTTATTTCGGTTTATCATTATATCCTGTCTCCTGTTTTACAAGGTCTTCTTGTACCGTTTGATTTTTTCGTCTTTTCGATCATTTTCATTTCGATTTTTAGTATAAACATTTTGGTTACTGAATATGACGAACGACCCAGAATAGATGATTATAAAAAATCAACAACAAAAATCACATTTTAAGTAAAAGAATAAAGTCCCGTGGATATTTTATGAAACTATAACAGAAATTGATGAAAAACACCTGTCATTTTCACAAGATTAAGGCTTTTTTTTTAATTTGTAAATTGCTTATATACGTTTGAAAGTCTTAGAAAAATTATGATGCTAACAATCATTATTATTGTGCCCTTTTGATGTAGTTGTTAGTAATATTATTATCATTGTTTATTATCATTGTTATCGTTATTACTAGTATTATTCTGAGTGTTGTTATTGATATTATTCTTTCACGGCAAACTTTCCTTTAATTCAAGTCCTCTTCTTATTCGATAGTTTGTATGCATTGAAGCAATGGTAACTGTCATGTTGGATGCGATGCCGCGGTTGAGAAGATGGCGGGTCTCAGTATGTGCATTCGTCTGTTTTGGAATATATCTCACAAGCTTCTCCTACGTCACGAACGTAAGTTAAGAGTCCAATTCCAAGTTGTTGTTTTTTAAATATATTTCCATGTACTAAAACAAAATCTAGTGAGCTGTGACATCCTGGATGACACGTGCACCGGGAGGGACCCGACAGAGCACAGACCTACGAGTGGCTCTTACTTTTGCTAGATATTGGGAAGTAGGAATGTGATGACCCGAACTGACTGCTATACAGAAACAAAACAGCTAAATGATAATCATGGCAACATTATTTCACACTTATCCGTGCCAGGGCATGCTCTAGGCGCCTACAAATTTGAGAAAAGGTAGTGTTTTTGTCACATTAGGCCTATTGAATCTTAAATGGAATGATGAGTATTATAACATTTAAAAGGCAGGGAAATTCGCTTACGACAGGTGCACATGAGGAACTTACTAAAAAACTAGAATTATAAATAATTTTAAGCCCCTCTTGTGAAGTAAACATCTTGAATAAAATGTTAAATGATTTAAAAAACACGATCGAAAAAATCCCTGATTATGATGAGCGTGATAAGGGTACGTTGTGTGTGTGTGTGCGTCCGCGGTCGTGTTAAAGTGTAACTCTATTTTGCGGCCTGGTTAACTTAATTATTTATTTGTCTTCAGTTGAGCTGCTACCCCTTTCAAACTGGCCTGATTTTCATCGTATGCATCCGGACGCATCCAAAGAAACGGCCACTATGAATGCAACAGAGGAGAAAAAGCCTATTTAATCGCCTATTTCCCATTCTAGCGGTGTGATCCCGATGAAACATCCACCGTGAAGGCGTTCCGGAAAAAACAGCGATTTAACACCGATTAAAATGGTCTAATGTCCAGTGTGTGCGTGTGTTCGTGGGTGTGTGTGTGCGTACGTGTGTGCGTGTGTGCGTACGTGTGTGCGTGTGTGCGCGTGTGTGTGTGTGCGTGTGTGTTTGTGAGTGTGTGACTGGTGCAGCCTCACGTAGTCACTGAAAAGGTCCCAGATCTCACCAAATATGAATATTGGGTTTCACATCACAAATATTATTATGCTTTTGAGAAAACTCTTATAATAAAGTTCTAGGCTAATATTAAATTTTAATCCTTCAATTGTTTTTCCTTACGATAAAGGCCGGGCCGTATTGGGTTGCCCTCATTGACAGCTACGCCTCTGGCTGGATCTCAATGGTTACCGGAATCGCCATTCCGATCTCCTTCACTTGGGTTTATGGCTTCGACCGCCTCAAGAATGACATCAGGGCCATGCTGGGAAACAAGACTGTTGATCACTGGACATTCTATTACTGGAAAATATGCTGGATAGTCGTGACACCGGGTATACTCGTGGTAAGTGTCTTTAAACGTCTCACAACGTTTCCAGGAGGCATCAAGGAACTCCATCTTGTATCAGATGACACCCTTGGGTGGCTCTCCAACCCCGATCTGACCCTATAGCTGTAAAACATCACAGAAAGAAGAAGCACCTTGAGCGGAGAGGAAAATGGTTCGGGCAGTTGCGTTGTCATGTCTTAGTCCGGATGATCATAAGTCCACAAGAAGGAAAGTTATTTTTTCTTGCACCTTTGTCTCGCTCCTCGGTCTTTGGTTTAATCGGTGATTCTTTTGCGACTTGTTGATCAGACATTTAACGAGTAGACCCAAACATTAGGTATCTTGGATCTGTGATATGTTGAACCTTTGATGTGCTAGGCCTTGGGTGTCCAGGATCCTTTCGTAAAATTGATCTTTGGTGTGCCGGGGCCTGTAACACAAAGTTTAGCACTTGATCATACGATTGACCTTTGCTCTGACTGCATTGAACACTATGTGCAATCAATCGCAAAAGTAAATCGTACGATGAATTGCTAAGCTTTGTGTTTCGGGACCCTGAACCCGTCTCCGGGACCTTTGTTCATCGACTAGAACCTAATTATGGTCTCCTGATCCTGTGCAACTTTTAATATGTCGATGAAGTGAAAAGTATCCTTTATGTTCGTTGTCCTTGGTGTGATTCAGGTAAAAATAAAGGAAAGGTTATCTGACATTCGCTCCGGCGACGATCACCCCACTCTATTTAGTAAATATTACCTACACTCTATTTAGTCAATATTACCTACAAGGTTTGGCATAAGGTTGTAATTGTTTATTTGGATAATGTGTAGGTTTTGCGTCGGGTTTGGGTGGAACATGTAGTCTAGGGTTGAAGTTCGAAATATTGAAAGTGTGGCTGTGGAGCAGGGGCGGCGATTTCTTTTCATGACCGGGGGGGACGAAATGCGAGGGACGGGGGAGCAGTGGCGTATATTTAACAAAAACTTTGGGGGGGGGGGGAGAAAAAAATCCGCACCCCCACTCTAACATTGTACATGCAGGCCTCGCGGAACGTTTTTCATAGAAGGGGAGGCTAAAGTATTTTATTAGGTAAGGCAAAGCGAGCATAGCAAGTGGAGCGTAAATTGGCGTGTGGTCCAGGGGCGTAGGCCCATGAAGCTCAGGGGTTTTAGGCATTTAATAACGGTCAGATGTGCATCCAGGGGCTCGTCTTAGAGCCCCTGGTAGGGTCCAGGGGGCAGACCCCCGAAAGCTCAGGGTTTTAGGCATTGAATCACGGGCAGATGAGCAAACAGGGGCCAGCCATAGGTCCCTTCTAGGGGTCCAGGGGGCAGAGCCCCCAGAAACTCAGGGAAAAACCATGCCATTTCAGCAACATTTGTAAATCACTGGTATCGAGTTAGAAATAAATCAAGTTTGAATTTTATTAGGGGGGGCAACTGCCCCCAAGTCCCCCCCCCCCCCTCATCATAACGACAAGGCGAGGAAGCAAAGTCTTCGAGAGGGGTAGAGGTTACGGAAGTGACTATCCCCTCACAGGTTTTTGAAGTTTTGTTGTATTAACAAATTACATACTTTAATTAGCAAAAGAATAGTATAAAAACAAGCAATATACCTTTTTCACACTTCACTTTTCTAAAATATTTACTGTACACTTCGAAGAATATTATGCGGGGGAGCGTAGCTCCGGAGCGAGAAGTTTTTAGCATTTTTATTTGTCTAAACGCTGCACTCTAGGGCCCTCCAGAGCTTAAAAGTTTGTTGCAGTCTTTAGTCAGTATTTGCTATACACTTTTTTTCTCACTTTTTCAGGGGGGACGATCCCCCCCCCCCCCGTCCCCCCCGTCCCCCCCGTCCCCCCGGGATCGCCGCCCCCCGGCTGTGGAGCAATTTATCACCGATCATGTGCCGTACAACAAAAATATTATAAAGTTCCATTAAGTGCATTCCAACTTGGTTCTCTCCATTGCATTCCAGACTCTGGACCAGAGCCAGTTTAGCAATGTTATCACCCTCTTCCCTCCGATGATGTTTCATTGTTAAAGTATTAACAATTATTTTAAATTGCTCGAAATCAAAAGGCGAAGAAAATAACACATTGTGGCCAGGTGGTACGTCTTAAATCTAATAGCTAATCCTCAATATCAATAATTAATCCTCAATATCAATAATTAATCATTCAAAACACCAAACAATCAAACCACTGTGATATTTCATGTGTGTGTTTAGGATATTGGTAATTGTAACAGGTGATTTCGCACCATTGTTTAAGAAATGCGTCTTTTTTCCACATAACTATTTCATGAAACAGTGAAGAGTTACTTGATATGACCACTAAATAGTGTGCTCTGTCGCATTAAAGGGATCCAGTAACTTTGTCTCGGATTCCGAAACAAGATCCTGGATGCTGCAATGGTAATTATAAACCTTTAGGTCAGTCAGGACCCCATGACTTTTACAAGCCGACCACCTGTCTGATTATCAAGATATTTATGATTGGAAAACGAAACCAAATTTTGCGTTTTCCTAACGGACTTCATAACACTACAGTCTATCGGGGGAAACTAGTATGGTAAAACCGGTCACTCAAAGATTTTTACTTTTTTGAGGCACTTCTTGATTATTTTAAAGCGCAATTCTTTTTAGGGCTTCAATATTAAACCATATCACAGACACTGATAGCACATAGGGTCGTGCACCTCAGATTTTACATTGTTTAACGATGCCTTTAATACCATTTGTAAATTGATCATACGGAACACATTGAGCGAGATCGCCCTCATGATTACGTTAAATTAACGACGATACTTCTTCTCTTGTATTTGTAGGTCATCCTGCTATATAACATAAGTAATTGGTCACTTCCGGAGTACAACGGCCCTTTCCCTGCTTGGTGTCACGCGATAGGTTGGTTGTTCATAGCGGGTACGCTAGTCTTCATACCAGGTGTTCCGATTTTCGACATGCTGCGTTCATCCGGGTCATTTTGCGAGGTTTGTTTAATGGCAATGACTATAAGAAATATTATTTATGGTACATTAATAAAGAACTTTATTTTCATGCCTCAACAATAACCCACCACCTTGCAAACTTTTGCCCTTCATATTATATTAAAGGAATAGTTTTGTGAGATAATGAAAAACTGAATGTCAAATTTGAAAGAACATACAATTTAAGTGACAAAATCATCTTTGTTTGATCAAAATAGGTTCAGAGACGGCTGAAATATCCATAAATATAACGATCTCTAATATTTGTGTACTACCACAAATATTAGATGATTTGAAAAAGCCGTTTTAAAAATCGAAATAGCGCCTTTTACGTTGTATTTCAGCCAATGCAGATGTGGCTTTTTGTTGGCTTTTTTGTGTTGGTTATATTACGCACAACCAACCGGCCCTTGATTGTTATTTTTAATTAATCAGTTATGTAATGGTCACCGTATTTTTGGAAAGTGGAGCTAAATTGGAATATATACAATGTACCAAAGGATTCAAGATTTATTATTTAACTGTTTCAAGTGCGAGATAAATCTATACCGGTTTAAAAGCGTTGTCATCATAAGATCAGCCTGGAAATGGAAAAGTCCGAAAATGGTTAATTTCGCAAAGCAATCCTTCTGTCAATAATAATGGTTCCTATTGTTTTGTGGAAAAGTGTACGCGTGACAAATTACGTAATTAGACATTTTGCGTCAAAGGAACAATTTTTTTTTTTTTTTTTTTTTTTAAGGGGGGGGGGAGACGTTTGCGAGCATTGCGTTTTTGCAGATTTGAAAGAAAGAAGAATTAAGGTAACAACTTTCGCGAAACTTCCACGACATTTTCAAACTTGTGAATGCGTATATGTGAAAGTAGGGTTCTTGTCTTAATGTGTACAAGATAGGGTTACATTTAAACCCCAAGCTGTATATGTTTTATGCAACTGGGTTCTATTTTATGGACAATGTTATTTGGTATGCAAAACAAGGGAATCCTTTGGACACTGCTAACGATCACCTATGAATATGAAGTAATATAATCGGGTATTTAATAAAAACTAATGATGGCTATTTTTTGGACTCTGCAGCGTCTTCGCCGGCTTTGTCGAATCGACCCCAGCTGGGGCCCCTCTCAACCCGAGGACCGCCTGCTTGCTTACGGTATCCACGAGGAGTATGGGACCACAATGGGCGGATTACTCGATGTCGATGATCAGGAGATGACAGAGAAAAATGGCAATATCGACTTCGAGTTAAAACCTTTCGAGACTGATGATGGCAGTAACCGCAATCATGGCAACGACAATGGGCAATATGGTCGGTTAGATCAATAGGTTTTGTGATCTTGATAATGACAATGGAAGATCTCTCTCTCTCTCTTTCTTTCTCTTCTCTTCTTCTCCCCCTCTCCCCCCATCTCCTACCCCTTCTCTCCCTGTCTATATGGTGCTCTCTTTCTCTCGCTTCCCTTTCCCCCTCTCTGTCTGATTTTGGAGCCGAGATTAAAATGCAACTTTTATTTTCCAACACCATTTTCACGTTTTTATCATATATCAGGCAATTGATTTTGGTGAAAGGAATTCGCCGTGATTACGTTTCTGAAACGCCTTATGAATAGATTTTTATGTTTGGTTTCAGTTAAATAACTGATGATAAGTAAATTAACAGGGAAATTGCGTATATATTATGATACTGTGAAGATTATAATTATTGTTTTCGTTTAAAATCGTTATCGTACAGCTTTAAATCATTGCTTCCGGAATTGTCTTATAGTGACCCATAACTAAAACTTTTGAAATAACTTGTATGTTCGTGAAAGTTATTATTTTTTTGTAAAAACGCTTATTATTGTATATTTTTTTGAAACACCTTATGAATAGATTGTTATATTTTTTTTCAGTTAAATAACTGATAAGTAAATTAACAGGAAATCGCGTATATATTATGATATTATAAATATCATCATCATTGTTTTCGTTTAAAATCGTACAGCTTTAAACGATTGCTTTCGGAATTGTCTTATGGTGACCTATAAACGAAACTTGTCAAATAACTTGTATGTTCGTGAAAGTTATTCTTCTATTGTAAAAACGCTAATTATTGTATATGCGTTAAAATTAATTTCTAATAAAACTTTACACGGCTTAGTTGCAAAAAAAAACTACCTTGGTGTATTTGCGTCGTGCATGGTGTTTGAAATTCGTGAGTGTGCGGTTTCTTTTGTTTCTTTGAGGGGGATTGTGAGTGTGGCGAAAGGTTCCCAATACGTTTCAATGTGGTAAAAAACAGATAACATTGTTATTAAGCACGCAAAACATTATTTGGTATGAACAAAATTAAAAGGACACTGGCAATTTCACATGGTGTTCGAAATTGCAAATCTTAGATAAACATAAACAGGTAATTATATTTGGTAAGATCATTGGTAAAATCCATAGGAACGTTGGGAAACCGCCCGAAATAAAATGGGGAAAGGTGAAAACGATATTAAATGCCGCAATTTTGATCTTTGTAAAAATAACTCCTTGCATCTTCCTTAAAGGAACCCCAATTATTGTGTCAAAAGATATTTTTTAAATAAGCAATTTACAGCTATATGGTTAGGATATCTTTATTAAAGTTTATTTAATCATGCGATTACTGGGACAAAATAAGAAGAATAGGAAATGAAAGGTTCACACCAAAATGTTTTTCGTGCTTAAATTTGACTTCAAATTCAATTCACATTTATTCGGCAAAAGATAAAAACATAAAAATGAAATCATTACAAATGAAATCATTATAAATACCGGGATTGCTAAAATAAGTTAAAAACTTGTAAACAAGCAACCCCAAACATAAAAACATACAGATACTATACAATACAATACGATGAAATACGATACAATACAATACAATAATAATAATGTTACATGCTAACAAAATATGTGAATCAATTATGTATTTCAATAAATCAATAAGTGGCAAGTATTGTTCTTTTCAGTTTAAGTTTAAATGCGTTGTGGTTCTTAATACCCTTTAAATAACTTGACATGGAGTTCCATTTGTGAGGACCTTGATATCTAATTGATTCATTTTGCAAAAATGAGTTAGTGAATTTTGGTAGATGGAAGTCTTTTTTTTTCCTTGTATTAAAGGAGTGGACATCCGAGTTCAAATGAAAACTGTCATAAAACGTTACTGGTAGCAAATTATTTTGGAGTTTGTACATAAATAATAAAGTCCTTTGGGAAAGAATATCTGGAAGTTTGAGTAAATTTAAGGATTTAAATAATGAAGAGGTGTGCGCCCTAAAGGAAGCATTGCAGCACAACCGAACAGCCCGCTTTTGAAGTATGATAAGGGGCTTTAATAAATTATTAGACGTTCTCGCCCACACTAAATTACAGTACGTTAAGTAAGGATATATGAGGGTATAGTATAGAGAAAGCATGGTAGAGGATGGTAGAAAACTTTTGAGCTTATTCATTACACCGACTTGGGACCGAATCTTCCTGGAAATTAATTCAATGTGTTTTGCCCATGTAAGTTTCTTGGTGCACTCTGTAGAACCGAACAAAAAAGTGGCTAAGAATTCCTCGCATGATTAATGCATATTAATGCTGTCAATATGTAATGGGTGTAAAAGATGATTCGACCACTAACAAGTAATGGTCAAGTCCACGCGATTTTCTTCCCCACGTTACCGACTACATGATGATTGTATCAATTTCCAACCTCTACTAGAGCTTGTAATCAGATTATTTGACCAAATATGAAGTTAAATGAAACAGTATCGATGTGCATATATAATGCACTAATTACCGGCTTGGTAAACTATGGAACGCAAACGATCAAAATATATCTCAGACCGACCATAATTATTATTATTATTATTAGACATTTAGACATTTAGCTACACTATTCATAGTACACTATATCACAGCGCTTACAATAATATGCAATATAACAATATAACCACAAATTTTAACATAACACTGAACAAAAAGAAATAATAGCGAATCAAATAGGGAAATAAGTAGGTTTTAAGGAGTTTCTTAAAAACATCCACTGATGGAGCAGCTTTAATATTAGAGGGAATTTTTATTCCACTCATAATGTTTTGTTTTTTAAATGAACAAGACACACATAAACATACTAGATACTTTACACCAAGAGTGGTTTACACAACGAACAACAACGCGACTTTAGAAATAATTGTACTGTTATGCTTATGCAGCTATTTCATAACACGATTATGCAGGTAATAATTAAAAAATGTACACATTAATATCACCACATTTCATGGGTTCTTAATCCTGCTCTTTCACTACAAATGTAATGAGAATTTAATGTTTAAACCTAATTATTGAATCAATTCGATCGCAAATATTTCAAAAAAATCAACTCGGAGAGCATTTTAAATACATTTTCTATGTGATATTGTATATCACATAGATATCACGTTTGGAATACGTAATTCGTCATTTTTATGTTCGAACATTTTTAAAGGTGACGTATAGAAATTACCTTTGATTGATTGATTTTATTCGCCGAGCCTTCAACATACAACAATATAAAAGAATAACAGATTAAAATGAAGTCAGCTTGAACAAGAGAACCCTCAAAAGCTCTAGAGCTTATTTCCATTGGGGTCCCCGACATACATGCACAAAATCAATAAGTGTACAGACAGGTAAGAAAACAAACTTATTAAAGATGAAAACGATGAAAATAATAATAAAATTAAACTGATGATAGAAATGATAATAAGTAGTAAAAGAAGAAGAAAAGGAAGAAGAAGAAAACTTTGATGATCTTGGCTATCGTGTTAATTATACCACTTTGCCGTCTAAAAAGTGCATACATAGTAGCAATAAAGAGAAAATATAAACTTTAGAGAGACAGTTTACAGCAAATTAGCATATATATTCGTCTATTACTAAATGTTTAGATGACGATGTGTCACGCTTGGATGAACCAGATGCATAATTGTTTGCGAGAGTGCAAAAATCGACTTGCGCAAGAGTATTGGAAGTGAGAGAATGAATTGAATTTATCTAATGAGATGCATTGCATATGCTTTTTTTCAGAAGAAAGTCACACACACACACACACACGCACATACGCTCACATAGCACATTTAGATGTAGACTGACCGAGTCCTTTGGGAGAAATATTTCATTATGATGTTAATGCATCAAAATTTCATTATGGCATTATGATTGCAGTTAAATTCCATTTTGATATTAAATGGGAAATTTGCAATTTTACAGAAATGTTCATTACGTAATAAGCTAGTGCGCGGAAGTGTGTCTGTTTGTGCATGAGTGTCGGTGTGTTTGTGTGTGACTCAGTGTTTCATGATTAATGTTGTTAGGGATGTTATTTGGATCTGTATAGACCGAGTTGATACCCAAATCCCAATTGTTTTATTCAAACATCACATAGGCGTCACTTTGGCGCAAGTCGGTTGTACTCTCTTAAAGGGATAGAAAATGGTTATTTTGTGAGATAATGAAAAAATGAGTGTCAAATTTGAAAAAATATACAATTAAAATGAAAAAGAAAAAAATCATCTTTGTTTGATCAAAATTGGTTCAGATACGGATGAAATATCCGTAAAATATAACCATTGCTATAATATTTGTGGTGCCCTCAAAATATTCGGAATTTTGAACCAGTCGTTGAAAATCGAGATAGCGCCTTATATATTTTATTCCAGCCAATGGCAATATTGGCTTTTTCGTGTTGGTTTTAATACGCACAATCAACTGGCCCGCATATTGTTATTATTAATTAATTAATTAATTGATGCTCACCGTATTTTTTTTGTAGTGGATCTGAATTGGTATGAACGTATTCATTCTAAATTCACACATTTTGGGGTCTAAAATCACCTTCATAGCAATTTTAGGTCCCAAAAGGGCACTAGAAAGGTCATAAATAAGAATAAGAAAAAATAACCATGCATTTTGAAGGCATTTACGGCCTTAAACAAGAACTCAACTATCCCTTTAAACAATTTATCTTGTTCATCCAAGCGTGACCACAAACCACACAAAAATGATACAAAATAATTTGGGATGAAACACCCTTTAACAAGATGTATGTTAATTTACTGTTCATAAATTATTCTTAAAATAATTAGCAGTTTTCTAGTTGTTGATTTTATTTTGACTCACACCGTATATGGATCAATCACAAGGTTACCGTCACAAAAAGAAATGGGATGTTTACTTTCCCCCCCCCCCCTCCCCCCTCCAGCGACGTACCTGTTCTAATTTAGATTTTATTTAGAATATGATAGAGGAGTAGCCACGACGCCTCAACAGGCTAATCATTCAACACAGAATCGTAAATAGAAAGGACAGCGCAACCAGAATCACCATAAGAAACTTCAGAACACCAAAATCGAGACTCCCGAGACCTCCAGCGGACTTTGGGACCATCCTGGTCTTGGTGGCGTAGAATGTGCTGCTCCACACGTCCATAATGGCGTCACGTGCACCGGGCCAGGAGTGTGGGCCAACAAGTCGGAAGGTGGAGGGGAGTGCTGGTCCCAAATAAGTACGGTAGGTCAGGACAGGATCTGCTAGCAGCATGGACCAGAACTTGGGCTTGGCACCGATGCGATCTGCTAACATTTCTTGGTACGGAATAGACGGAAACTGAAAAGAATAATTAAAAATAAATCATTTTCATATTTTGATATAAAGTCCAATTATAACATGTTATGAATCATCACTACCATGTCCAATAAACATTGAAATATACCCGGATAAAGTTGCAAACTAATTTCAAGTTGTTAATTGTAAACTATTCTTTAATGTGATAAATATGATAATTTGGCTCGCTTTATTTTCTCTCAACTAAGTCTTTGAAGTTATTTCTTAGTTGACGTCCGTGTGAGCTTTGATGTAATATCATTATAATAATAATAATAATAATATTTCTTGTTTAACCAGGGTAGCCTCATCAGTATTCATACTGTTCTCTCCGAAGGCCCTGCAATCATATAATATTACCCCGGTCATCGGATTCAGGCTTACCCGCACACAATGTATGCACATTCTCCACTCCCTGGGGAGCATTCCAGCCAGGCGTCATTTTTACATGCGCACACTTGCTAATCTAAGCACATTAGCTTTCGCATCCTACCGGGTACCCATTTTACACCTGGGTGGAGAGTGGCAAATGTAGATCAATGTCTTGCCAAAGGACATTAGTGCCGCGGTGGGTTTTTGTTTCGTTAACCAGTTGAATATCTCAGTGTTATGGGAAAGATAACACCATACAAATTATCTTTGTCGATTGTGTCTTGTTTTGTATTATTTCAAAAATTCTTAAAATAAACACGATTGCATACACTGTAAAAAAAATAATAGTCGAAATAACTCAATAAAATTGAGGAAAAGAATTGCCTTATTTTTATTAAGTAAATATTACCTACGGCATCTTAAGTAGAATTTACCTATTTTGCTGAATCAATTTTTACTCAGTTAAATCGAGTTACTTTAACGTAAATAATTTAAGTATTGTAATCATTTTAGATAATTAAAAAAAAGCTATGATAGGATTACATATTGCACGATTTGGTACCCATCTAATCTAACAAGTAACATCCACTAATCTTTCACTACTTCTATTTAAGATTAATCACTAATCACTAACACTACTTCTATTTAAGATTAAGATTCGACACATATTGAAATGCTCCAAATTTTATATATACTTGATCGTAGCATCTTAAATGGAAAAT
>JAVYIG010016830.1:0-29238 GCA_035222895.1 Strongylocentrotus droebachiensis
TGCCATGAAACCTGTGAAAAAGTGTTTACTAATATCAATGTTTTTCCGAAAAATACTCCAAAAATAACAAGAAAATTGACACGAAACAGGTAATAAACATAACAACTTTTAACTCATGATCTTTATTCGGAAATTTAATGAATATCTACTTCATTTTGGGTATGGTTTAGTAGGGTCACTCCATGCTGGAGTTACGGGTCAAATTTTGGATAGGTTTCTGAACAAGTGCCGAATTTTTATGATACATATTTAGTCTAGATCTAGTCTGTCTCTAGGTCTAGATCTAAACATTTTCCTGCGTACTGTGTACTCTGGCCTTTGTGTGATTCATTTATAACTCTAGTCTAAGAGAAATGCCACCTCTTATTAACTGCCAGTCACGTCATGCTGTAACTTGTTACTCTATAACATGTCAGAAGCATGTTCTATATTAATATTAGAATGATACTCTTTAAAAAATAATGATAAGTTAAATCGTTCTCTTCCTCTTTATTATTTTCAATTCATGTAGCTACTAGAGGAAGGAAAGCGACAAGATGGAAGATCACCTCAAGAAATCAGACCAATATGTGAGTAGTTACTGTCGTTCGGTTTATTTAAGATTACAATTTTCATGCATACCTGTTCACGTTAGTTCACGAGTACTTCACGGTCTATTTTTTATTTCCAGATGATATATTTAAATCTGTTTATACATTTTCTTTTAGGCATTTTGTTGTTGTGTTTTTTTTTTTTGCTTAAGAATCAGCCTCTAGTCCTCCAATACAAAAAGGAAACCAAACAGAAAGCCAAGATGTTAAATTCAACAAATTATCTTGCAAAACATTAAGATTGTATTACAAAGTACTTTAAAAAGTTTGCTTGGGCTTCGGCTACAAGTACTTCACACAGTTTGTACTTATTTCCCCCCTCCCTCCACCCAACTACTGCATTTCACGCTCTCTATCATGTATCAACCTAACAAATCTGGGGGGGGGGGGGGGTGTTTCACAAAGGTCCTAAGTTGGACTTAAAATTTATGGAAAGCCTTTAGCATCTTTGAAAAGATATTGTAAAAGTTATTTTAAAAGGCATAAAATGTTGATTCAAATCATTCATATTTTCAATTATCAAGGATATTTCATGAACTTGATGTGATATTTACAAAAAGTCTAAAATACTTGAATTTTCACTTTTGAATATATTTAATTTTACGGCTACAAATGGCTCTCCATAATTTTTAAGTCCAACTTAGAGTTAAGTTCAACTTAGTATCTTTGTGAAACACCCCCCACATCATGCATCACCTCATTTTGCAGTTCTCAAAGCTGGGGCGGTCAGTCAGGCCAAAGGATCGTGCTACATGGAGATGAAGAACACCAAGGTCATCTGCGCGGTGTACGGGCCGCGAGAGGTGCCGCGGAGAGACGGCTTCATCATCAACGGTCAGCTCAGGTGCGAGTTCAAATTTGCCACCTTCGCCAGTGAAGTGAGGCATGGACACTTGACCAGTCACACAGAGAAGGACCTGGCGTTGCAGGTTCAACAAGCCCTGGAACCAGCGGTTTGTTTGGTAGGCAATAGTTTTGCTTACTTTGTGGTGTGACATGTCCTCCTTGGACAATTCCCTCCATTAACCTCAGTCCGTACTGCAACCCTGGACCACACACTATGCCCCACCCTAACCTAAAGTCCGTCCCCAATCCTGAACCTAACCCTAACCCAAAATCCTATGCCCAACCATAACCCTATGCCTAAGCCTTACCTAAAATACGTTCTTAATCCTGACCCGAAAACTAACCAAAAATCCAACCCAAAATCCAATCGCAACCCTAACCCTAAACTTGTGTCTTTTACAAAATAAAGCGTGGAGCATATATTACAGGAGCAAATTTGTGATCTCTTTTTACTCATGTATTAAGAGCTATAGATCCAATGTTTTCTTTCAAGACCTTTTGATGGCAAGCTATTCTGATGTATGGTGGTGTTTGCATGTATGGATTCCCCTTGCATGCCTAGATTGTTGGGCAACTTTCAATTTGTTAAGAGCAACATTTTTTCAATGGTTATTATTATAGTATTAATGACTGCTTTGAGAGAAATAGTTGTTTTTATAAGCTCAAGGGAAGGTTATAATTGTGCTATTACCCGAGGCGTGCCGAGGGGAATAGCCCAATTGTAACCTTCCCGAGAGCGTATAAAAACAACTATTTCTCGAATATTAAAGCAGTCATTAATACTTTTATATGCCGAAAACAAAAGAGTCAACTAATGACACCACCTTGGCCTTTCTCTAGTTTATCTGCACGGTTGTTTTTTATGAGTGTATCTTTGAGAGTAGACTAGATCTAGATTCTAGTCTAAGCAAGATATTTTTACATTTTGGGGGTGGGCCGGCCCTGTGGGGAATATGGAGAAGAACCTGCGCTTTCATATGACACCTCACTTATTGAGTATCACCTTCAGGATCACAACAGATTATAAAGGTTTGAATCTCGAATTGAAAAAAAAACTTGACCTTAACACACAACATGCATCGGGTGCGCGATCAGTCACCCTGACAACTGGATCTATTTTCGTATCTTTGAGAGTAGACTAGATCTAGATTCTAGTCTTAGCAAGATATTTTTACAATTTTGTGGGTGGGCCGGCCCTGTGGGGAATATGGAGAAGAACCTGCGCTTTCATATGACACCTCACTTATTGAGTATCACCTTCAGGATCACAACAGATTATAAAGGTTTGAATCTCGAATTGAAAAAAAAACTTGACCTTTTTTGCATGGTCGCGGAATGCACGTAGACTGCATAGGGAATGCATTGCGTACAATCTCTATGGAAATAATTTTAACACACAACATCGGGTGCGCGATCAACACCCTGACAACTAGATCTATTTTCGTATACAGTCTATACGTCTATGCTTTTTCAGCAACTAAACGAACATGTTTATGGATAATTTCACGTACCCTTTTTGTTGTTCTTGCTGTCAGCGAGTCTTGCATTTGATAAGTTGAAATCTTGGGAGAGATTCTTGAGCCATTTTTGTCTTGTTTGGAATTGTCTTGTCTTGTATGAAAATACCGACCAATTTTTCGCACACGTATGGTATCTTCGATCGCTCAAACCATTTTTTAACATGTAAACCTATGGGGTAACCATGGAGACTGAACTATTTTTTTAATAACCATGGTTATTAAAAATATTAAATGTTTTATGCATGGTTACCGGGAATTTTACAGGAACAGTTGAAGTTTATGAATGCAATTTCGACCAATCAGATGGCTGGATTACTTAAGTGAGGTATATAAAACATTTTAATGCATTACTAAACTGGCTAAATCAGAAAAAGTGCCAAAGTTGAGTCAGGTATTCAAAACAAAGTTTACACAATATAGATGTTATGAAAAGCATCCATAATAGTGAGGATGACATTATTCATTTTTTAATAAATAGAACATGGTGATATTTTATGTAATTAAGATTTGATTAAAGGGAAAACACCTATTGAGGGTGTGTATTTTTAAATATAGAAAAATAGTGAATGATGATGTATAGGAGGAATAAACAAGAAGAGAGGAAAATTGAAAGTCGTTAACTATTTTCTTTCTGCCTTTCATTGATTTTGTTTTACAGCACAAGATACCAAAGTCCCAAGTTGATATATTCATCACAGTACTTGAAAACGATGGGAGTGGTAAGTTTGTACCTGTGTTGTACCAAAGTCTACCAATCACCAAAAAGTAAATTATTCTGTATGTTAGTGGTTCCATATTCCATAATACTACATTCTAAATATGAGCTTAGGATATTTCTTCTGTGAAGAGCTTTTACAAGTTTAAATACACTCTCAATAAACATAAAAGTTTCTTAACGCCACCCGTACGCATTGGCATGGAATAAGGCCTGCACGCAACACAAGTAAGACTTGGTTTCTGTGCATGGCTGGCTGCACACGGTTTTATTTTCTTCTTCACTTTTTTCATACTTCTTCCCGGTAGCCTAAAGATTGCCGGGTGAATTTGTTTAGGTTGATTTAGACATTCTGTCTGTACACAAATGATTTGTTAAGGTGGTTATTACACTTTAATTAATACGAACTGTTTCCCATGCTGTACGTTCATGGAGATCTGTGCTAGTGTGAACGTAAGTTTGGCTGAAACATCAACCATTATGATGTGACCAAATTTAAACGAAGTACATGTACATTTATAAACCAGTGTGAATGAGGCATTCAATCATGCTGCCTTTTCCATTTGGGCTGGCTGATACACCTATATTATATATACACTTAACTTGCTGCGATCTGATCTCTCCCCCCACTTTGAAGAACGTTTCTTGGAGCCTGCATATGTAACATGCAAGAATGGAGCATGGTGATGCAGATTTTCTTTCTATGTAAATGTAAATGTACAAATTATAACCTTATTTAATGCTTTCTTGTAGTTTACTGTAGATATAAGACAATAATAGTCTCCGATGGCTGAGTAGACGTAGAGTCGTATAGTTTTATAGCTGTATAGGTGGATAAAATTATGGCACTTCGGCCCGCACGCTGTTGTGTTGACGGGTTCTTCTATGAGACGTATGTGTAGTTGTATAGTTGTACGAATATTGGCCTGCTTGGCCCCCCATACTTTTCGACTCTACACTCAGTCAAAGTCCAGGCCGCGCCGCGCGACAGCAGCAGCACTGCACTGTGTGTACTGTACGTGTGTTGACTGAAGGCAGCTTGCGACTGAACTGTCAGTCCAATGATTTTCTTGTGAAAACTTTCCTTTAGAATATGATAATCAAAATTCAGTAAACATGGCCGTAATAATCACAAAATAAGCTTTGATTTCATACCTCCATTCACGAAAACTATATAAAAATCGCGGCAATCATGATGGAAATAGGTCTCTAAGTTTGGACGTCGACGGGAAGCCCTGTGTATCTCTCTGGCTTGTGCATACATGCCAACTTTTGAAAATCAGAAATCTGTACACTATGTGCGCGAAGCGCACATCACGAGCGCGAAGCACGAAGTCCTTTTAGCCGGGGTCCAGGGCCCGCTTTAGGGCCCTGGAAGCTCTGGGTTTCCAGATGCTCTCTGGTGCAATCTGAGCCTATTTTAGGGACCATTTCCCCTAAAATTCAACCCAAGTTTATGGGTAATTTTTGTGTCATACCAAACAAAAAAGTGATTGAAGTGAATTCCACATTTTAATTTATCCTTGGCAGAGGCAGAGCAGATAATTTTTAGCCACTCATGCTAGGCACATTCATGGGGCACTAGAGGGCGCTTCGCGCTCGTACGAAAATCTGAATGGCCTTGCTGCGGTGGGTCCGGTCGGCAATAATCAGCCCAAAACTTGGATATGGGAGGGTGGAAGGATATGCCTCCGCCACCGAAGGTGGTGCCGGAGGCATCATGTTTTCGGGTTGTCCGTCCGTACGTCCGTCCCGTTTGACCGTTATCACAATATCTCAAGAACCATTTAAGATTTAAACTTAAGACTCGGGAATAGTATTTATCACCATAGGAAGACGATCTGATTAGATTTTGGAGTACGTAGGTCAAAGGTCACAGGTCACAGAGGTCAACTTATGAAATTCCTTGTATTGAGTTTGTTAGCGCGATATCTCAAGAACCATTTGAGATTTAAACTTCAAACTTAAGGATAGTATGTATCACCATAGGAAGACGATCTGATTAGATTTTGGAGCACGTATGTCAAAGGTCAAGGGTCACAGAGGTCAACTTATGAAATTCCATACATTGAGATTGTTATCATGATATCTCAAGAACCACTGGAGATTTAAACTTCAAACTTAGTGATAGTGTGTATCACTATAGGAAAACAATCTGATTAGATTTTGGAGCACGTAGGTCAAAGGTCAAGGGTCATAGAGGTCAACTTATGAAATTCCATACATTGAGATTGTTATCATGATATCTCAAGAACCACTGGTGATGTAAAAACTTCAAACTTAAGGATAGTATGTATCACCATAGGAAGACGATCTGATTAGATTTTGGAGCACGTAGGTCAAAGGTCAAGGGTCACAGAGGTCAACTTATGAAATTCCTTGTATTGAGTTCGTTAGCGCGATATCTCAAGAACCATTTGAGATTTAAACTTCAAACTTAAGGATAGTATGTATCTTGCAGAGCCAATGAACTGATTAGATTTTGGGGTCACTAGGTCAAAGGTCACAGGGCTCATTATGTATGCACAAATAGCTTGTGATCGCATTATCATGAGAACCAATAGACAGATTACTATCAAACTCAAGACATGTATATGTATCTTGCAGAGCCAATGAACTGATTAGATTTTAGGGTCATCAGGTCAAAGGTCATGGGGCTCATTATGTATGCCTATAAATAGCTTGTAAGTGCATTATCATTAAAACCGACAGATGGATTAAAATCAACTTGAATTTTAAAAATTGCTCTATGGCGGAGGCATCATTTTCGACTGCGCGCAGTCAAAATTCCATCTAGTTTATAATGTTATCTGGTCTTACCCTTAACCATCCTATGTTTAATCTATGTAGAAATAACATGCGAGTACGATAAGAGAAACATCGGGCCCATTACTGATGCAACTTTTGAAATATTAGCCTAGAAATGACCACCAAACGGAAAAAAATGTCATTTTTTCCCGACAAATCTTCATAAAATCTGAGTTATAAACAAGTCATATCTAGGTACACTCATACAAATACGATTTTCTGAAAATTCAGGTATGATTTTTTAAGTTTCTTTCAAGTATATTTCTGCACATTGCAGCGCCAATATTCTTCACTGCTTCAAAATCACCCTTGAAATTTTTTTTTGCAACAAATTTGTTACGAGGTCCGCGAGTGTTCCCCGTTCCTTGCGTGTTGAAAGTTTGGTAATACATAGTTTGCATTGACTCGCGCACGAAAAAATGGTCGAAAACAAAATGTCAAATGAAGAAATAAACTAAGCTTTTGTATAGTTATAAGAGTTCTACCGAGGTTTCTTTGTCGATTTAATTTATTATATAGTCTCAATTAGAATTCAGAATTATCTCACTAAAAACTTAAGAAACCGACAATGTTCTCGATCGTAGTTATTTCATTTTGCCAGCAGCCGATCTAGCGTTGTTTGGGCAAAAAGCTAGGCCGCTGCCTTCCCACCGCAAACCTTTCCGAGTCCCGCTAAAATTGCGCGCTGCGGAGCTCCGAAGCTGCGTTGGTATCGGTGGCAAACTCTCAGCCGGCTAGCTCCCCACGACGGACCATTCGCGGTATGGCGAGAGTGTGTGTGTGAGGTACGATTTTGGATTCGAGAACGCACGTAATGCAACCGTGCGCGTCATTTTCAGCTGTCGAATGTCTACGACCAATTTTACATGTACGATTTTGTACTTACGAGATTTGCCAGCGCAAGTATTTACGTACGGAAATGTTACGTACGGAAACACATATCAGAGTGCACGTGGCGCGCAGCAACACGCTGCCACTGTACGTACATATCAGTGCACGCTGCACGCACCTTGCGCAATGCAATCCGTTCAGCACTCGATCGGATCAATGCTATGTATGGAAAGCCAATTTCCCCAAAATCGGAACGTTCCGTTTTTTAGGGCTATAAAAACTTCAAAAACGAAAACAGTTCCGTTAAAATCGGAACGGTTGGCATGTCTGCTTGTGCAGCTACTACAAAGCACATCCTATAGAAAGATGCTTTACTCTGGGTAATCCCGACCCTTCGCATGGTGCATTGATACGCAACTTAATGTGAGTTGATCGTCATCTGTCGTGTGTCTCTTTGATACGGATGTAATGTTGAATATGCATGAGGTATCTCTGTCGTCACGCATATCATGCATTATGCATATCGCGTCTGTTTTCGCCCTAGACGTCGACACGGAGGAGGACCTCGGGCGGAGTATAGCCAATTCCACAGAGTAGACTCTCCCGCGGACGATGGCACCGGGCACCGGTACCCCGATGGGAGGGTTCAGGAGGAGATAGCTGCACCAACTTCAGTCGGCGATCTCATTAAAAAACAATAGAATACAAAGGCTCGCGGAGACGTCATGCCCCCCGCGGAGTCTTAGTGTATTACTTACTGTGAAACCAGTGCTTTCATGCATATTCATTGTTCATTTAGTAGTTTTACTACCCTGGTAGTAAAGATTGGCAAATCTTTGCATGGTATAAAATAATTGAAACACACAACTGGCTCAACACCAAATTTTTACAATTTGAGATTGCTCTTGTTTACATTTGTGAAAGTTTTCATGTCATGTAAGTTTATGGTTTTACGCTATTTCTTTTGTTTTCCATTGAAAGCTGAACACAATGCAATCATAGATCTCATTTTTTTTTTGGTACAGTTCTGTCAGCAGCCATTACATGCGCATCCGTTGCCGTTGCAAATGCTGGGATCGAGATGTATGACCTTGTTATTGGCAGTTCGTTGGTAAGTCTTTTATCACTATCATTTAAAGCTTATCTGTACTAGTTTATAGGAGGGATTAGAGCACCCTGCAAGGTCACTGCACATGTGGTTATCTTATCAACTCAGCTCTCAAATAACATAAGAAAAAGATGATCATGGGGGACCAACAGGCACCGATTGGGGAAGTTTTCTATATAGAGGGAGCAAGTAGCTACAAGTAGTACAGTGGGGATTAAGGAAAAGATTTTGAGTGCTCTTAAGGCAAGTGCACTGTGATGGAAGTGTCTTGAAGTAATTTGGAAGGGTTGGATATAAAACATAAGACTGATTGGGTAGTGTAGGTTTTTTAACCATGAGATGACGCTGTGCAATAAACGTTATGCTAGGGCAGAGAGTTCATCAGTTCAGTATTGCTTGGAACAGGTCAAGAGCTTTCAAGTTTCATTTTACCTAAATAGACTTTGGAGGTTAGGAGTCCTATGAATATTTAGTATTGTGTCATTGTCTTCCATGTTTCATCGCTGCAGTTTTTGTTGAATCATTTGATGTGTTAATCGTTGCAGAGACAATCTGGAGAAACACTGCTGCTAGATCCAACATCATTTGATGAAACTGCTGAGTCAGAGTCTACAGATGATACACAAGCAATCATCACTGTGGGGTTTCTACCTTCTCTCAATCAAGTCTCGTGCTCCGTCCAACAAGGACAGCTCCAATGTGAAGACTCTATCAAGGTAAGCTATAAAATCTCATGTTTGGTCCTAAAAGGAAACTTTAAAGCCTGTCTGCACTAGTTTGGCCAGGGGGATTAGACCTCCCTGCAAGGTCACTGACAGGTGGTTATCTCGTCAGATCAGCTGTCAATTAAGATACCGGTAAGAAAAAAAGGATCACGGGGGACCAACATGCACCGATTAGGCATTGTTTGCTATATAGAGGGCGCAAGTAGCTATAGTAGTGCAGTGGAGATTTAAAGGACGACTTTACTTGGTATGTTTTTAAAGTAACTTTTTTTCAATTTGTTTCATTTTAATTGACATTTTTTCCTTCATCATGACAATATATACAAAGATAAAGGATGGAATATCATAACAGATAACAATATCAAATTAAATATAAATTGACATAAAAGCGTTCAAAATATGAAGAAAATATGAAAGCAGAAACCATAGTTCAAATGGTACACCCGTAAAAGCCAATAAGGCTTGACAATTGAATGCACCAGGCACACAAGTAATGACAACATATATGCGTTTTTTTAAATTAAAAAAGGGGGGATATTTTACATATTACAAAGGAAAGGCAGGTTTCCTCCCTTGATATAATGCTAGATATATATTGATAAGGATATTAGCTTGATTTGTTCAATCAATCTACAGTTGATTTCTGAACAACTCCACAACACCTCAAGATCATTGTTATGTTGTAGCAACAGTGTGTTCCTCTAGTCTGTTACTGTAATACATCTGAAATACACGAACAAAATATAGATATTTTACAGTCAATTTGATGGCATTACTAAAAGGAAGAGAATTGTTGTTATATTCTAGCACTAATGTAAAGGTACACTTTATTAGGACAGGCAAGAGATTGTGATATTGAAGGACTTTCTAAGGTAATGATATAACTTTGTAATTCACACATAATCTTTTTTCTTCTTCTCTTCCTTGTTACAGGCTTTACAACAGTGCATTGAGGTGTGTCAACGCATCTACCCAGTTGTCTACGAGTGCTTGAAGAAATCTGTCAAGAAATTAAAATCACCAGTGGAGTCCCCCATGGACGAAGCCCCTGCATCATGACACTGATAGATGGCACTATGATAGGTGGACCTTATGAAAGCACCAAGGCTGTAACCTATAACAGACTCTTTTGGACAACTAAGTCAGGGATGCTAGTTTTCAGGCAATAGCCTGAATTCAGGCCCTGGCAAGTTATTTTCAGACCATAGTTTATGCTTTTTTTGTGTACAAAATTTGTCTTTCTAGGTGATTTTCAGGGCCTCTGATCAATTCTAACTGGCATCCCTGCTAAGTGAAATTTGTGATGATTTCAGCTGAGCAACCATACATGTAAAGGGTTATAAGAGATAACCCTGTGTACCTATTTCTTATACTGGATTGACTACTTGGGTCATCAAGGATTGATCCAGGATAGATTAGTCTGCAAGAACACAGTCCAATTTGACACTTTAGCACAATTCCTAAAGCCTTGAGCAGAGCCTGGTTGTGTCTGGAGCAGCTTAAGTACAGAGCCTGTGCAGTATACCATCAGCTTAGTCTTGCAGTGCAGACACTGTTAAAGGTAATACAAAGTTTTGGTATGGGGTCATGAATTTGGTTCAAAGAACATATTGGAAGCATATACGATCCTACAATATTCAATGATCGTTCCTGATGAAATTGTAAATGATAAACTGTTTATGTTGTATAGCTCCCTCTCAAGGTCAAGATATTAATTTAGCTATAAAATAACGTTTCTTGGCTATAATCGACCTATAGGCTATTCCCGTTCGGAAATTATATATCACAACTACATATTCTGAGATTTTCATGGTCGCAGCTACCATAGAATGGCCGTAGACGCTATTTTGAAATTCATGAAAATTTACTGGGAGCACCTGTAAATTTTGGTATTCAAAATCTCTCGAAAGCAGAAGTGTTTTAGGGGCTTAATTTTCTAGTGCTTATATACATCCACAGGGGCATCCAAATATATCAAAATTGTAAAGAATCACCATCCAGCCAATTTTCAAAATTTCCCCAAAATTTGTATTACCTTTAAGTACAGAGCCTGTGCAGTATACCATCAGCTTAGTCTTGCAGTGCAGACACTGTTAAGCACAGCGACTGACAAGGGTTTGTGCCTGCAAACAAGGGTAGGTCACACATGAGAAGAGGGAAATGAGCTTGTAATTACTTTCTTTTCAGGTTTTCAAATTTGTAGCAGAGCAAGACTTTGTTATAACAAGTCCCAACGTAAGCCACAAATATGTTTAAATAAGTCCCAACATGTTGTGACAAAAGCTTGGTTAACGCCTTCCAGGTAACATTTTGAATAATTGTCATAAGTGGACTCTCAGGAGTGAATTATTGACATTAAAGTTGCTCAAGTGTGGCTAAACAGAGGGCAGCACACGGATGTACGCACAGGAGTGTAGTACCCGTTGGCTCAATGTTATGTATTGATCGCCAAGTTGCCTACTTCACTTTGCCTATATACCCACGCATGAACATCTTTAAATGTTTCGCTTCTGTGATAAATTGTACTTAAATATTTTCTTTGGAAAGAAAAAAACCTGTTTAAAAGAGGTTACGGTTTCTGCTTCTGGAGAAAAATATAGACCTTCTTACTCCAAACACATTATTCAGAACATGGGATTTGCTACTCACAGCACTGAAGAGGTTAATAATCCTTTCATGTATTTTACTTGATAAGGATGTTTCAAACATCAATTTATATTTGTAAATCTTGTAATAAAGGGAACATTTCTCATGTCTTTTTAATGAGAGGCATATTGTTTTGCTATCCATTGATTGGTGTACATGCAGTTCTGGCATGAATTAGGGAATAAATGGGAAAGGGAGAGAAGAGAAAGAAAGAGAGATGGGGGGGGGGGGGGGCAAGAGCAGGAGAGTTGGAGATAAAGAGAGGACTAGGTGGATATATTTAAAAGTAGGGAGACAGATAGGTGAGAGAAAGAAAGAGGAAGATAAAGACAGGCCTAGGTGGAAAGGCTAGACGAGAAAACTGGAGAGAGAGAGAGGCGGGAAAAGAGTAAGGAGAAAGAAAGAGAGACAAAAAAAGAGTGAGGGAAAACAGAGAGAGAGAGAGATAGGGTGGATATATATAGGGGGTTAAGGCGGTGGTAGGAGATTGGGTGATTATATATGAGAGAATTGGAAAGAGAAAGTGTATGGAAGAGGGAGAAGAAGAGAGAGAGGGAAAAGAGAAGGATATTGAGTGGATATATTTGAAAGCAGGGGGAAAGATAGGTGAGAGAAAGAAAGAGGAAGATAGAGAGAGGCTTAGGTGGATATAGACGAGAGAACTGGAGAGAGAGGGGGAGAGAAGAGAGAGAGAGAGAGAGGAATTCAGAGAGCTGGAGATAGAGAGGGTGACTGGGTGGAGGGGGAGGGTGGTATTGGGAGATAAAGAGATTTGGTGATTATATACGAGAGAATTGGATAGAGAAAGAGTGTATGGGAGAGAAAGAGAGAGATGGGGGAGCAAGAGTGGGAGAGTTCGAGATGAAAAGAGAGAGAGAGAAAGTGTGTATGGGAGAGGGAGAGAAGAGAAAGAGAGGATATATAAAAGCAGGGGGAAGATAGAAGGTGAGAGAGAGGAATATAAAGAGGGGCCTAGGTGGACATAGACAAGAGAACCGGAGAGAGGATGAGAAGAGAGTGGGAGAAAGAGAAGGATATTGAGTGGAAATATATGAACGCGGGAGGGAAGATAGAATGTGAGAGAGAGGAAGATAAAGAGAGGCTTAGGTGGATATAGACGAGAGAACTGGAGAGAGAGATGGAGAGAAGGGAAAGAAAGAGAGAGAGAGAGAGGAATGAAGAGGGTTGGTTGGAGTAACAGTAAGGAAAAACAGAGACGGAGATTGGGTGGATATATACGAGTGCTTGGGGAAAGAGAGAAAGTGGGTGAGAGAGAGAGAGGAAAGACATGCAAAAATGAAGGGGTGGAGATTCCAGTAAGAGATCTCAAGAAAAATAAGGGAGAGAGTTGAAACTTCTTGTTCTTAATACCTCCTACCAGCATAATGAAATAAGTTCGTTCATACTCGAGTTCTGACCTGAACTTTTTTGCGGAGCTTATTTTGACAAAATTCAGTAGGTTTGGAGGACTTACATTCCTCTTTTTTCAGGTCCGTTTTTTGACAGACGTATGTTGTGGGAGTCTTGCGGTTATCATGCCTAGAAAGGTTCGAATCGGGCATTTTGTTAACAAAATCTCGTGAAGATTTGTTCTGCTATCTTTCATGTAACGCTGCTCATAAAACTGCATATTGATGTTTCATCTTGCAGTCTGATTAGTTCTTAGCGTTAGAAAACATATATATGTTTAAGTAAGTAATTTTGAATGTTGTCTCTTTGTTGAATATTTACAAAGTGTGCACATCATGAATATGTCGTAATTTATTTATCATTTATTCATTTGGTTAATAGGCAGAGTGGCATAGTCATCAGTTAACGAAGCTGCTTTACTCACAAACATATCCAAGATTTTAAATAAGTGGACTAAAGACACATCGTCCAGCTCAATTTGACAGAGTAAAACTTACTTGTAACATGTCTCAGTATAATAGAAAAGTCCCATTTCATTGACTAAATGCAAATAAATAAATTATGAAACACCAATTTCCCGTGTTATCACCATTCGCTCGGGGAACATGTGCCCCTGGCATCGACTATAGAAATCTACTTCATTTTATTGGCAGAAACCCTGAGCCAAAGCCTGATATGATCGGCAGCCTGAAACGTATCGGCGGATAGGTGATTTCAGTCGAGTTTGTTTACCGGGGATTGAATCAGCGTGCCGATTCGGAACCCGGAACCGGACCGAATCTCCCACGACACTGCCGTACCCAAATACCCCATCGCCTTTCCCAACTGTTTGCAGGCCTCGTAATTTAAAAAAAATTGAGAGACAAAATTATTACCCGTTTTCGTGAAGAGATTCAATAGATTCAATTATATCGTAGAATACATAATGGTAAAGTTGACAAACTTGCAGGGTCGAAAATGATAAATACACCCTCAAGCTATTCCTGAAAACAACAATGATAGACAAAAATTACAGCTACGTATTTCATCTGTAAACATTGACAAAACGATTGCATTTTCATATGACACAAGTTATAAACAAACCTTGATCTTCTGCAAGCTAGTCTATTAAGCATTACACAAAGTTAACATCGGTCATTACGCTTTTATAGAACACACAAGTATTAAAGAGTCTTTTTAGCAGAAGAATACTATCTATAATATCCATGTAATGATGCCTATCTTTGCAACGATATCTATGTATATTATGTTATGTAAAATTGTATGTAAACCGTGAGCATAGAACATTTCCTTTGGATAATAAAATGAAATTGAAATCAAAATTGGCCTAACTGATTTCGCTTTTCATAACATTGAGATTACGTTACGGTAACAAAGTGAGACAAATATTATAATGAAGAAGCCTGGGGAAGGCAAAATGTACCAACAAAATACATAGGTTGACTATGAATCCTCAAACTGAAAACATTCTTAATTTAACTTAAATATTTATAGAAAGGGGCATTGTTAATTTAGCCCTTACCAAGCTACCCTTGTTGTTGTTGTTGACGATGATGATTTTTATTTGTTGTTTTTGTTTATTTTGTGCTTTTCTCATTTTGTTTTTAAATTAAACAAAAAGACTCCTTTGCAGAAATGAGCGTAATACAATCTAAAGTCGCCCACAGTGCCCCCCCCCCTCTTTGCCCAGACTATATACACCTGTAATTCTCTTGAAAATTGAATGTTTAGTTTGATCATGGTTAAAAAAAACTGACACTTCGTCAGATTCAAGATTTTTCAACTTTAACATCGGTCTTTACAAGTTACAGCATTGCGTTTCCTGCTATAGGAGACTGATATAATTCGGATGTTTACAAT
The DNA here is from genome assembly GCA_035222895.1 of Strongylocentrotus droebachiensis. Taxonomy (NCBI): domain Eukaryota; kingdom Metazoa; phylum Echinodermata; class Echinoidea; order Camarodonta; family Strongylocentrotidae; genus Strongylocentrotus; species Strongylocentrotus droebachiensis. The sequence goes on from JAVYIG010016830.1 coordinate 15,060, forward strand.
TATTCCATTGATGTTTACAAGTTAAAGTAAAGTTTACAAGTAAAAGCATTGCGTACTGCAAGAAGAGACTGATATTCAAAATGACAGACACAAAATGATTTAGATATATTTATTCTAAATCTTGATAATGCTTCGTTGTTATATTCCATAAACACGATCGCGAAGACTTTCGAGAAGTCAACTCAACGAATATGCTACTGTGTATCACAAAGGAATCATAATTATTCGGATTACTTAACGCGTCATTGGATTGTTCACACGTTTCAGTACGTGTACAAGGCTTTTCAGATTGCCCGAGGTTGATTTATGAAAGTCTTTGCGATGTCGTCCCTGTCATTGGCAATTTCTTTGCAAACAAGATTTGGAGAAAAAAATGAAAGATTGTCAAAAAATCTTTATCGAGTGAGCATGATCACAATTTCATTACCGTTGTGATTCTTCTCATTGCTGTACACAGCCTCTAAACACACAAGTAACTACTAGTGAGGAATGTAGAATGAAGTTGACCATGAGATGGCGCTGTGCAATAAACAGTACGCTAGGGTTGAAAGTTCATCAGTTCAGTATCGCTTTAAAATATATAGAAAATCGTCATGACATTTTCCTCTATTCACAGAATCCAGTCGCTAAATGAACTGTTATGTAGAGCAGGGTTCGCTCGTATATCTGGCCCTGGGTATCGTATAGGAACAGAACCTCGTAGATATGACCCAAGACGTCTTAAAAGGAAGTAAGTTATATCTGTCCGCTCTAAGGATAAATCGTTCATTTCTGTCGGATCTTCGGATATGTCGAAGAGCCATACTCGCTTTTCGGGTATATCCGTTGAATGGATGGTGTTCTCCCCGGATTCTGGTGGTGGTACCCAGCTTCTGTTTCCTGCAGAATGGATACAAGCATGGTTATTCAGTCATTGCGAAAAATATATTGTCAATATTAAATAATGATTTCATTTATTTATTTATTTCACTCTCTTTTAAAAAAACATCAAAAGTATATACATGTTTGTTTATTATCAACATAAGATAAAAGGAAGTGGGAAATCATGAAAGCCAAAATTGGCTTGATGAGAATGATCCCCAAATAAATACTTAGCATAATTAAGATACAAACTTATTTTATATAAAAAAACATCGTACATACATTCACAACAACAGAGGACAGAGGAAAGATAAAGATAACATATTAAAGGTAAAGACAGTTACAGGAAGATAAGAAGAGAGAGAAGATAAGAAGAAGGAAATTACAACTATTATGATGATATATTTGTGTTAAGATATAATGTATAACGAATCCATAAACAATTCGTGCAGCTCTAGTGGAAATGAATAAGTGCGAGAGGAAATGAGATGAACACTGAATAATGCCAACTAATACAGACTTACTGAAACTTTTCATCTTGCACTCATGCATGAGCGTTAATCACAAGAATGCACAAGAAGCCGAAGCCGGACATAATATAAGCGGAAGCTAAAGCCCAAAAAAGATTTAGGCTTTCTGTTCATTTCTTGCACTTTACGCTGACGAGTGCAAGACGAAAAGCTTCAGTATGTTTGAATACATTCCTATCCTATTCTTCGATTACCAGTTTCAATCATCTCTAAGAGATGACCGTTCTATATATATACTTAAATCTAGAATCCTTCTTTTCGGTGATCTGTATGAACAAAATACATGATTTCATTTCACATTTGCACCGTCGTTGTCGAAAATTGCAGAGACTAACAGGGGGTGAATGAAATGAATTCTTACACATCAATTTATAAACATACTTGTTCAACCTGGAGCAATCATGATTTAGATCAAACAATTTATTGTTCATGTATTGTTGTACCGAGGGCATGATCTTTGCTCTAGGCCTAAGTATGTGGACATGTACTGCGTTCTTGATTACAAGCATAATGAATATAAAGTATATATATATATATATATATATAGTATAAAGAAGTACATAATGATATTTCCACATCGGCGAAAAATAAAAAAATCATGGATCGCCCTAATCCCCACGTCCTCCAACATCATCAGACCTTTCCGGCGAGAAAGAAAATAAAATCAATTTACTGATTTAACAATAATTAGATAGTAACATTTTATTGTTGGGTACACTTTTTCATCGAAGCCTGTATAAGATTTTGATAGGGCAAGAGGCCATTTTCCTTCTGTTTCATGGTCAGGCACGGTTCTAGAGAACCTGTTTTTATGAGGGAGGGGTGGGAGGGCTCGGGGGTTCCTGCATGGTTGTCCCACATGTTGTGTCTTGCTTAAAATCGTTTATACTCAAAGTATATTTAGGGAGAGGCTTTAGCCCTTACCTTCTCCCCTCCGGCCCTCTAAAAATGTCATACTAACCGATTTGAGACGTGATAAGTTTCCAGTTCTCATAACGAATAGCTGCTGGGAAGTTAATCGAAAACCATCGAGGTAGCTCGCTGAAGATGGGAGAATACGGGTCGATGTTGTGCAGTATCTCTTTCCGCGGCCAACTGTCTTTTCCTCGTGTCCTGCAGAGAGACACCGAAATCAAAGGAGAAAATGGGAGGAATTATACCGATCCGTGGAACAAGAAAAATAGTAACATGGTAATGGCAAAATATGATTGAAGCCCCCATGGTTTCGATCTAGCTCGACCGCGGAGTGGCGAAATAATGACAATGAAATTATAAAACTTAGATAGTATAAAACAATTCCATTGAAATGTATGTATGAGTTTGAAAGTGTTCTTGAATTATTGTTAAATAAAACATGATATTAAAGGGGCATGTTCCCCGTATTCCAGAGGTCGCTCAAAATACGTACGCGCTGGCGGACGGCGCTATAGCTGCCTATTGACACCAACATAATACGGCTCTTACGCAGATGGCATGTTGCGATAACTACACTGGCGGGAACGTGCCCCTTTAATGTATTATACACAATGTACAAAGAATTCGTCAATGCGGGAAAATATGTACGAACAAATTTTTGTGGGGAGATATCTATGGGCTAGTCAATGTGAGAAAGAGAAGAAAAAAAGAAGAAAAGTACAAAAAGGGGATCGAGGCGGATTCTATCCCTGGCCCTTTAACATTTAGGGACCACATTTGAAATTGTGTATCATTGCTTACTTCTTTTTGTTAAGCAGATGCTTCCATAGATTGTGTCCATCAAGGTGTGTGCCCTTCAGGCTCCCTCTGGCCACGCCCCTCACTAGAGTGGGAAACCAGTCGGTTACGTGAAATAGATTATTATTGACGGTTCCGCGAACAAGTTTCGGCAGTAAGGGACTGGCGATGAAACCTACGGACTTGATACCGCCTTCCCACAGGGATCTTTTCATCCCACGTAAAGGCCAGTTGCTACCGCCATAGTTGAAATTAGCGCCGTTGTCTGCCAAAGAAAAATGCTAGATGTTAATTTTGATGAAATACATTTTGTCACAAAAATAATGTGCATATTCTTGAAGACATTGAGCCGTAAGTTACTTGTAGACCCAAAGATCAATGACATCAAAATAATGAATAAAGAAAAAGTGGCACTATATCTATAACTTATATTTGGAGGACAGAGTTTGCGCCATTATTAGTATGATTAGTATGCCTCCGAAAAATATTCATAAAGAGGGGTCCCAATATGATTCTTGACATAAACAACTGTAAGAAGTCAAATTTTGACGATTTTGGGACGATTAATCATTCATGGAGGAGTCGTGGCATAGTGGTTCATTATTAAACTTGACTCTTAATCCAAGGGTTGAGGGTTCGGATCCCAGCTAGGCACTATAACGTCCTTTGGTAAGATATTCATCCACCGTAGAGGTGTTGTGGTTGAGTGGATACGTCGCCGGACTGTCAGCGGTTCGAGTCCCGCCGCCGCACTAATGTCCTTTGGTAAGACATTGATCTATTTTGCCACACTCCACCCAGGTGAAGTAAATGGGTACCTGGTAGAAAATTATTCCTTGAAATGCTAGAGCGTCGTATGGCAGCCGTGCTAAAGCCAGGGTAATAATCGGGAGCGCCAGGAGGGTCAAATCAGACTGACATGAGCGCTATATACAAGAACCCATTATTATTATTATTTGCCACTCTCCGCCCTGGTGTATATGGATAATTGCAGTAACAGCAATGATACAGATATGGTTTCACTGAATAACAAAATCAGTATTATTATTATTACTACAGTTAAGCCTGGATTTTTAACACATGCGCGTCGTCGAAAAAAAATTATCTTCTTTCTATAGATATACTATATATTAGCTCTAAGACAATTTTATCACAAGGCCCGCGGAAAGACAGAAAGGCGGAGCAACACCTGCTTTTAATAACCAGAGGTGCACCTTTGGCATTGCATCAGGTAAAATTTGGCACCTTTTTTCTTTTCTTTTTTCGCATACGTGGAACATAAAAAAACTATCGGAATGTTATTACCTGAAGAGAAGATGATTATGGTGTTGTTCCACAAGCCGGTTTTCTTCAGAGTCCTGGTGAGGTTGCCGACTGCTTCGTCCATACATTTCACCATGCCGGCGTAGGTCCGTCTACGCTCGTCAGCGATGTAGGTGAAGTCTTCCATGTACCGAGGAGGGACCTCAAGAGGATAGTGGACAGCTTGGAAGGAGTGGTAGAGGAACAATGGCTGCAATTTTACAGGGCATGAAAAAACATAAAGAACATGATGTGTCCAGAATGGTAATGATATTAAAAAAAGTTATGAAAATGTTTCGGTATATAATTATGAACATTTTCGGCATATCTAATGTCATTTTGGAAGTTTGCTTTTCAATATTTATTCCAATAACAGGATAATATATAGGAGGGTGCGAGGTAGAGACCTGGGGGTGTTTCACAAAGATCCTAAGTCAAACTTAACTCTAAGTTGGACTTAAACATTATGGAGAGCTATTTGTAGCCTTAAAATAAAATATATCAAAAAGCAAAAATGTAATTACTTTAGACTTTTCATAAATTCCACATCAAGAACATGAAATTTTCTTGATAAAAGAAAATGTGAATGATTTGAATCAACATTTTATGCCTTTTGATATAACTTTTACAAAATATTTTCAAAGATGCTAACGGCTTTCCATAATTGTTAAGTCTAACTTAGAGATAACTTCAACTTTGAGATAAGTTCAACTTATGATCTTTGTGAAACACCCCCAGATGTCTTGAAGAGGCCGAATACGTATCGCCACTGGACCATGAACAACCACAACAGAAATTGTCACAATAACAGGAGGACTTCAGTTATCATGGGCGACGATCTGTTGGGTTATCTCGATCCGTCAATCAAAATGTACTATTAAAAATCATCTAAAGTGAATTCGGAAGATAAACATTGTTTATAGATACTCCGAAATCTTTAAATCTATCCAATTATAATTTCGAGCAAGAGGAGAAAGGTTCTTATCTTTGTTTTTTATGATGACTCCTGCGAACAACCGTTGGAAAATGTTTAACGGTTTATATTATTTTTCAGGGAAGTTACACTTTACTTATATAAGTGTTCGTTTTTCCTGATCATCGACCTCTTCAAGACTGTTTTGTTTCACTTCTTTCCCATGAAAAAAGGCGCCCACAGTTTTATACAACGCAACATATTTTGTTCACTGACCTTTGACCTGTTATGCCGACGAATGATATTTTGTGATTTCTGAGTGAAGAGATGGGTGGAGTAGACCCCTTAGTAGACCTGGGGTGTTTCACAAAGATCCTAAGTCAAACTTAACTCTAAAGTGGACTTAAACATTATGGAGAGCTATTTGTCGCCTTAAATTAAAATATATCAAAAAGCAGAAATTCAAGTATTTTAGACTTTTCACATCAAGAACATGAAATCTCCTTGATAATAGATAATATGAATGATTTAAATCAACATTTTATGCCTTTTAAAATAACTCTTACGAAATATTTTTAATGATGCTAACGGCTTTCCATAATTGTTAAGTCCAACTTAGAGATAAGTTCAATTTAGGATCTTTGTGAAACACCCCCCTGAGCTACCTGTTCCAGATTGTCCCGTAGGTCATACCCATGAAACGCCCACAATTTTAAACAACGCAACAAAAAGATTTTGCTCACTGACCTTTGACCTGTTATGCCGACGAATGATATTTTGTGATTTCTGAGTAAAGAGATGGGTGGAGTAGACCCCTTGATAGTCCTGGGCTACCTGCTCCAGATTGTCCCGTAGGTCGTACCCGGACCAATTCTTCGAGTCTACCAATCCAGGGTGTCCGCCGTAGTGTTTGTGTGTGTAGAAGCCCCCGCTACCCGTTAACAAGCCTGCAATATGTTAAACGAGAAATATGTTAGGGATTGTCCATTTCAATTCAAGCGTTATGGTGTCACATTTTTTGAGAATTTTAAATTTTGAAGAAACAAAATTATATCATGGACATTTTAATAAAAATGTACAAATTAATGATATAATATATTAAAGAGTAAGAGGTACTTTAGTTTTACAACAGTTAAGTTTCCTACCAACCATTAATCAAGTTTCTGAAATATATTGTATTTTCAATAGGTTTGTTAAAATTTAAAATGTTAGAATTTGCCCTTTTATATGTCATTCCGTAACAAAGGATATGCAATTCTATATTATGATATATCATCTCTCTCTCTCTCTAAAAACACCTACTAAACCGCTATTCCTATTCATTTTTTGTAACTGGATTACAGTGGTGTAGTTGGAGGGGTACACACCCCCCTCCCCTCCAAGTGATTGTTGATAAAAAAAATGAAAGGGACAAAATAGAGAAGTCAAGGTTGAAGGGGGGAAAAACGAGAAAAGAAGACGCTAGGACCCACCTCCACATCCTCCGCTTAAAGAGATCCGGTAACTTTGTCTCAGATTCTGAAACAAAACCTTAGATTAAGCTCATGCTGCAATGTCAACTATAGACCCTTAGGTCAGTTAGGAACCCCATGACTTTTACAAGACGATCGCCTGTCTGATTATCAAGATATTTATGATTGGAAATCGAAACCATATTTTGCGTTATTCCAACAGTTGTCATAACACTACAGTCTACTGGGGAAAACGAGTATGGTAAAAGCGGTCAATCAAAGATTTTTACTTTTTTGAGGCACTTCTTGATCATTTTGAAGCGCGATTTTTTATTTTAGGGTTTTAATATTACACAGTATCACAGACACTGATAACACGTAAGGCCGTGCATCTCAGATTTAACATTGTTAAACGATGCCTTTAAGCAGCGGACTTACACATTCAATTTTCATTTTTCGAGTATGACCGGTGCCCCCAACCCCCCCCCCCCCCCCTCCATCATTCCAGTTCCCCCTCAATGGGTAGACTCCTCACGCTAATATGCCACTGCTAGGTTAACATATATTTTTTTCTCCGAAGAAGACATATCAGAACATTTTGTCCATGTAAGTATATGCTTTACCAAAGAAGGAATCGAACCCTCGATTTGTTGGCCAGCAACCCTTCTTGTAGTAGCCCATGTGCCATTTGCCCACTGCGTGAGTGGCGTAGCCAGTCTTCCTGAGCGTGTCCGCCATGGTGGGGTCGCTGAGGGGGTGGCACAGGGGTTGGGCGACCCAGATTATACTGTGTTGCATGCCAGTGTGAATCTATATAGGTGAAATAATAAAACAATATGAAAATAGGATTATATTATTATAAATATATGGGCTGAGTTTTAATCTCCCTCTCTCTCTCTCTCTCTCTCTCTCTCTCCCTCTCTCTCCCATCCGTGCGTTCCAGTATAGGCCTGCGTGCCAGCCTGCTTGGCTTGTCTACAGAGAGAGAGAGAGAGAGAGAGAGAGAGAGAGAGAGAGGGGGGGGGGAGCAGGTCTATGGAGAGAGGGGGGCAGGTCTATGGAGAGAGAGAGAATAATGATTATGTAGATAACCTGGTTCTTTCTCTGATTTGAAATTGAAATGTATATCTAACCAGTACATTCTAGCCAAGATTGATAGGTTGTTTTTCAATATGGTTTATACTCTTGATAGCAGGGTAGGGTCGCCCCTGGTTCCGACCGTTCATGTTATGAACATGTTAAGATGAAGAAGAAGTACAAATAAGAAGAAGTCAAAATAATAGAATGATCGAGAGGAGAACGAGACCGGAAAGAAAACGCTAGATCCGGAATCATTACATCGCGTGATTGTGATTAATCTAAAGTGATTCATATGCCCAGTCTTAGAGGCCGTATGGCACAGTCAACAAGAACTGATCACCCAGGATATAGCCATCTATCTTGTTCTTCAAGGTCGATGATAACCATTCTACACTTAACCCTGATCATGCTTATAAAAAGTGGAGAGAAACCAGTGACTAGCTTTATTCTGGTCTGCACCTTAGCTTGTCGTTGCCAAAGGCTGTGTCGTTGAGTGATCTCTCAGTCAGTAGCTGTTCGCAAGTTTCCTTGGAAGTTGTCCAAAGACAAGTCCATACCAACCCAACTTCGAGATGGATCTCAGGAGCGCATCCTTGGTCTTCCTGGTGGTAGTCATGGTGCTATCATACTCCATGGCCGCACCTCTTGATGCAGATAACGATGAAGGTAAGAATATACTTGAAGTTATCAAGAATTAGCCAAGGGTGATGGGGTGCTAATTTAATATCAGTGGACCTAAGATTTGACTTGAAATTGAACAAGGATTAACAAAAAACATTCCTCTAATGTTCGATCTTATATTACCCCGAACAAAATGTTCTATGAAATCGTGTCAAAATTTGAACAAGAACAGTAGTAGTAGTAGTAGTAGTAGTAGTAGTAGTAGTTGTATGATACCATTACTACCGCTATCATTGTTTTTACAGAAATGGAGGAAATCTTCGGCTCGATCTATCATCGCAAATGCGTCACAAAAAACAGATGCGAAACCGTCAACGGTAAGTTTACAGGCTGACATTATGACAAAAAGTATTAAACGTATGAGTGGAACGACTTGAAGAAAAAAAAAGAACCTTTCATTTAACGTTCATGAATTCCGCGACCAGTTCATTATCATTTATGTATTTATGAAGCCTGGAGCAAATGTCGAATCATCCTGAAATAATGTGCAAGACGTACCAGAAATCATCACTTTAAGACACCTTTACATGCACTGCATGGAAATATTAAGAAAGATATTGCAAAGTGTTTTGCTATTTAATAATGGTTGTCTTTAAATAATTCGTTTTTCATTGAACCTGCAATATCCTTTTCCATCTCACCTAGATTATTTTTGTTCTTCTTTTACTTATTTATTTGTATAGGTAACAAGACGTGCAAGGACTTAACATGTTGCCGAGCCGTGATCTTTAGGCATGAACGCCCCGAAGTATGCCGGCGTAAGTAAAAAAAACAAGAAAAAATATTTTAAAAATACCATCTTTAAATTACCGCTTTACCTAATAGGAATTTGTTTCTTTCACATAACCATCCCGTGGTATGTCAAGAAGTTGATGGGGGAGGGGGGGGGGGGGGGGAGTGGGAGGGGGGTAGTGATGGACATGAGATTCTCTGACCGGGGGGGGGGACCCAAATATCACGGACAAGCAGGAAACATAAAGAAGAAAACTTGTCATCAGGTGCCATATTAATCAAACTTCTTCGTCGGTATTAAAGAAAATATAATCACTTTCTCACGTTATACTTTTGGGACTAAAATTGCAGCTGGGGTCGGGACACAATTAGTAGCTGTCACATACTTCTTTGGTTTTCAATGTGTGCTTTATGCTAAGTTCACACCGACGCCGAATGTCGCGCTTTAAATCGGCGATCAATTCGGCGTCATTTTTCAAAAAATCTCACGATCTCCTCAGATATGTTATGCTAAGTTCACACCGACGCCGAATTGATGGCGAATTAAATCGGCGAGCAAAGCGGCGGCAAAGCGTAACAAAGCTTAATTAAAGCGTAAAGACCGTAATAGAGCGTGAGAAAGCTTTGAGCAATTCGGGACATTCGGCAAGAGCGCCAAAAATTTAAACTCTGTTAAGCTTTCCTACGCTTTGAGCAAAACTTTGATAAGCTTTGTGACGCTTTGATAAGCTTTAATACGCTCTCCCCGCTTTACGCAATTCGTGACAGATCGCCTCAAATTTTTAAACAGTTTAAAAAAAATTGGCGCTCTTGCCGAATGTCCCGAATTGCTCAAAGCTTTCTCACGCTCTATTACGGTCTTTACGCTTTAATTAAGCTTTGTTACGCTTTGCCGCCGCTTTGCTCGCCGATTTAATTCGCCATCAATTCGGCGTCGGTATGAACTTAGCATTAAGGTATGCCAGAGAGTGCTATGCCGGAGGAGGGACTGTATATAAAATAATGAAAAGGGTTTCACAAATGATCTTAAATATTTCATTTTCTCAATTTCATGGGCATCAACCTTCATCACGATTATCAATAATATAATAATAATATTTAATTTTTATATATCGCTTAACACAAATGTCTCTTATGCTAAGTTCACACCGACGCCGAATTGATGGCGAATTAAATCGGCGAGCAAAGCGGCGGCAAAGCGTAACAAAGCTTATTTAAAGCGTAAAGACCGTAATAGAGCGTGAGAAAGCTTTGAGCAATTCGGGACATTCGGCAAGAGCGCCAACATTTGTTAAACTGGTCACGAATTGCGTAAAGCGGGGAGAGCGTACTAAAGCTTATCAAAGCGTCACAAAGCTTATCAAAGTTTTGCTCAAAGCGTAGGAAAGCTTAACAGAGTTTAAATTTTCGGCGCTCTTGCCGAATGTCCCGAATTGCTCAAAGCTTTCTCACGCTCTATTACGGTCTTTACGCTATAATTAAGCTTTGTTACGCTTTGCCGCGCTTTGCCGCCGCTTTGCTCGCCGATTTAATTCGCCATCAATTCGGCGTCGGTGTGAACTTAGCATAACATATCTGAGGAGATCGTGAGATTTTTGAAAAGTAAACAAAAATGACGCCGAATTGATCGCCGATTTAAAGCGCGACATTCGGCGTCGGTGTGAACTAGGCATTGCGCTTTACAAATATAATATTACCCCGGTCATTGGATTCAGTGCTTGCCCGCACACAATGTGTGCACAATCTCCACTCCCTGGAGAGCATTCCAGCCAGGCGTTACATGACGCTCAAAAACTGTTTGACCAACAATGACGGTCGCATCCTACCGGGTACCCATTTAACACCTGGGTGGAGAGTAGCAAGTGCAGGTTAATATCTTGCCAAAGGATATTAGTGCCGTGTCAGGATTCGAACCCTCGACCTTCGCATCTCCAAGTAGTAGTAGCAATAGTAGCAATATCAATGCAATATGAGCTTTTATCAAACTTAAATCGAGCCATTGGTTGATTTCATCTGAAATGAATATTATTTTGCTTATCCTTTTAATGTGGCTATATTAAATATTGCTTTTGCCTTGTTGATATCATCAATCACCTCTAGCTCTATATGTCGATTTCGTCATTTCATTGAACCCGGGTATTTTCCGCCGAAAAAGGGTAAAAATACTTTTTTCCCTGTCGTAGTTCGTCGTCGAAATTAAATTAATGATTTCATTCCCTCCTTCTACATTTGGACATGTTCATAACAATAATACTATTTTTAAAAATATTTAAAAATGGCCCAAAATCCAAAAGATTCGTATTCTACTAATTCAGTCAAATCAAACCCTGGGAAAAGAAACAAGCTTAGACTTGAAGCAAATTTCCTTTCCTGAACCTGATTTTCAACAAAGGCTTTATTAAGCCCAGGGTCGAGTTTAAATTTGAATATGATGCCATAGTATGTATAAAGATATTAACGAGATACCATACGTCTTGATTATTATTTATTCATATATTCATTTTTGTCTATTCTTACATACAGCATCAACCTAGACAGGATTCACCATTCATGGGAAGATGAAGCTACCCATCTAGAGTGTATTTAGATCAGTGACTAAAAGTCTGAAACCAATGCTATACCATGGAGATATACTATGTCAAACCGTTGTATCTTACGTATTTTATTTCTTTTTTTGGTTTTGATAATCTTTCAGTGTTTATATTTTGACATTTCGAAGTATCCCTAAAATCAAACAACTTAATTTTCTTTTGAAAGGCATTAAACAAATAAATTGATCATTGTTTATTTTCTTACATATTCAAAACTATACACGCTTTTCTGTTAAAGCTTCCACTGCCTAGACAGAATTCCTAATTCAGTAAAGTTGAAGCCACCGATCTAGAGTGTATTTAGATCAGTAGCTGAAACCAATGCTATACTATGTCAAATCGTAGTTGCATGCCGATTTTTGTTTTCGTTATAATAATCCTATTATCGTTTTGAATGAAATTGATATTAAATTAAATTCTTAATAAATAGCATGGTTTAATGACAATTGAATGACCCAAGTATCATTTTATGGTGTATTGAACGACTAGTGTGTGAAATGGATTTAAATGGTATGTGCTGGGAAAAAGGGATTTGCATGATTATGTGTGAAAAAAAAGTAAATGGATTTAATATTTAAGTGGAGTGTGAGAAAATGAATTTTAATGGTTTGAGCGAAAACGGACTTAATTTGATTCAGGTAGTGTGTGCGAAGGCAGATATACATAGATTTAAATGGTATGTGCAAACAAACATTTGAATTGTTTGAGCGAAAAAAGAATCTAAATGAATTTAAATTTAAACCCAAATTATGTATTCTGTTATCGATATTTGTCTTCAAACACATTTTTTTTTTTTTTTTTTTTTTTTTTGGGGGGGGGGGGGATCTTTGCAGAATTGTTTCTTAAATGACATTCTCTTTCACAATATGATACAATTTAGTGAAATTTTGCCATCAACTTTTTTTGGCGAATTTGGGGCTCACAACACTTTAGAGGGGCTTTAAGATAAGAAGACGATTAATGATTTGATTTTTAGCTTGAAATAGTATATACTAAAACATGGTTGGGCCATTATTTTATGACATTATACTCGTACTTTATGAAGTTTTAAATGAAAAATATGAAATTTAACCAAAAAATTAGAGTAGATACGATAAGTTTGCTCACCTAATCGGAGCACATACACTTTTAGGTGTGTCATAGTCGAGTGGTTTGAGCACTTAAATGGAAGTGCAAAGTTTTGATCCCCGGAACAGCACTTATGTCCTTAAAAAGGCATTAAATCAACATTTGTCACTCTATACCCTAGAGAGAGAAACGGGTACCCGGTAGGATGACGAGAGTCCTTGTGATTGTTATTGCCATATGCCCTCACGGTGACCACATGGTAGGTCAAATCCGCAGGCAGTGGAGATGGTGCACACTGTGCATGAATGAATCTAGAGACCAGGGGGGTGTTTCACAAAGATCCTAAGTAGAACTTAACACTAAGTTGGACTTAAAAATTATGGACAGCCATTGGAGCCTTAAAATGAAATATATTCCAAAGTAGAAATTCAAGTATTTTAGACTTTTTATAAATTCCACATCCAGAACATGAAATCTCCTTGATGATAGAAAATATGAATGATTTGAATCAACATTTTATGCCTTTCAAAATAACTTTTACAAAATATTTTCAAGGATGCTAACGGCTTTCCATAATTTTTAAGTCCAACTTAGAGATAAGTTCAACTTAGGATCTTTGTGAAACACCCCCCAGGATTGATAATACCTTATGTTGTATGAAGCCCTACATAAATCCAGATTTATTATTATTATTACATCCCATCTGAAAATGGGTAAAAGGTAGGACCTATAATATAGCACTAAAAAGATCACCTGATTATGAGTGCGACAATTAATGGAGAAATCTGTCAAAAATATTCGAAATGTTATCTGTTATACCATGCCGTATGTTCGATTTGAATCCGGTTAATACGATCTTAAATTTGATTGATTGGTTGAAAGGGAAGAATCCACCCGTATGGTACTATTCGATTATCCTGATTATAGCTCTACAGGCCTGTTTATTAACTTATTTGATTCTGAGGAGGAGTTTCCGTGGTCTGTTCAATGAAGGAGACATGGTTCGACCCAAGGGGAGAGAGAATGAGAGAGAGAGAGAGAGAGAGAGAGAGAGAGAGAGAGAGAGAGAGCGAGAGAGAGAGAGAGAGAGAGAGAAAGATAGAGAGAGAGATAGAGAGAGAGAGAGAGAGAGATGGAGAGAGAGGGGGAGGAGGGGCGAGCAAAAGAGAAATGAGGAAAGAGAGATGGAGATCGCAAGATGAAAAGGGAGGGCGCTGGTATCAACTTTAGCCGGGAGCCACGCGACTAAATTTTGTT
>JAVYIG010016831.1:0-29233 GCA_035222895.1 Strongylocentrotus droebachiensis
GTCTGAAAAGAACAAGGGTTCGAACTTTGTTGAAAACTTGAAAAATTAGGAAATTTTGATAGAAAAACAATGATTTCTTTTTTGAAATCCATTGTCAAATGCAATATGGTCATGCAACAAATATGGACAAAGTGTGTGCACAAACTTTGCATCCTCTCTACCTATGTATCTGGGTTATTTTAAAAGGATATGCCTATGAATTAAATATGTATTAGTACCTGAGTCTAGCATTAGGTCTAGTTTAAAATGAATTCAGTAGCGGTTCTAGAGGGGTTTTGTTGGTGCTCAATCCCCCCCTCCAAATTTCTGCAAGGCACATGTAGAAAATTAATTCAAGAACTTCTTCAGAATACCTGTTAAGTTATTGGTTATTTTACTGATATAGGCATGCCAAAAGCTTTCAAATAGAGTGCAATTATCATATTTTATTATTTGGTGTAAAATACAGATTAAGAAGGAGTTGAAGAGTACCAAGACCAACATTGCCCAGTCATCCTTCAAATTGCCCAAGGGTGAGAATTATAGGACCACGCTACCCAAGACCGGTTTGAGCCACCAAGAACTGATGTCTGTAGTCAAGAAGAACTACAAAAATCTAGGTGAGATAGAAAAAGGGGTGTTGTTAAAATAGGACTTGGATTGTAACATTAATTGCAATGACATGAGATAGATCAAAACCATCAGGCTTTGAATTAAAGCTGTCTCAACACAAGTGCAGGTAGATCGTATGATGAACTCATGCGCATTCTCTCTCTCTCTCTCTCTCTTTCTCTTTCTCTCTCTCTCTCTCTCTCTCTCTATCTCTCTCTCTCTCTCTCGTTGTTAGATAATGCCCATAGGCACTGCTGTGGCCTTCACTAAAGCTTGCCATCTTCCCCTATCTCTATCTCTATTTTGTAGCTCTTGCCATACTTTTGATTTGATTTTATTTCTGGATTTTTTCCAAACAAAATATAACTGAATAACAAAGAACATATAAATGTAAGGTATAATACAACATAAACAAACAATAAATTCTTCATGTCAAAATATTTTTTTTAAACATAATATATGTACAATAACGCAACTTAATATTTCCATAACATATTATCATAAATTTAAAGTATTTTTCGAACTATTATTTTGGAAAAGTGCAGGAGATTGCAATCTTTCACCTGACCAGACCTTTATTTCATCTGTCTAAGCTGTTGTTGGATGACCTCTACCTCGATGTCCTCCTACAGCACCGTGAATAATTTGCTCCTCAATGCTGCTTTCCCTCCTCATGATATGCCCAAAATATTACAGCTTCCTTTCTCTTATGAGATCTTTATTCTTGCCAGGATATCCTTAGAAGACTTCTAGAGCACCACATCTCAAATGCATCAATGCGTTTTCTGTCATTTTTGGTTGGCGCCCAGGATTCACAGCAATCAGTGGCAACGCTGAAGACTGTCGCTCGAAGGAGTCGTAGCTTCAGCTCTGTGGATACTCCTCTACTCTTCCAGGGTGGTGTTTCACAAAGATCCTAAGTCAAACTTAACTCTAAGTTGGACTTAAACATTATAGAGAGCCATTTGTAGCCTTAAAATAAAATACATTCAAAATCGAAAATTCAAGTATTCTGGACTTTTTACAAATCCCACATCAAGAACATGAAATCTCCTTGAGAATAGAAAACTATGAAAGATTTGAATCAATATTTTATGCCTCTTAAAATAATTTTTACAAAATATTGTAATAGACGCTAACAGCTTTCCATAATTCTGAAGTTCAACTTGGAGATAAGTACCACTTAGGATCTTTGTGAAACACCCCCCAGATGTTTATCATGTTCTGGGTTGTATTCCTTGCATTTGTTAATCTGTCATAATATTGATAAGAAAAAAAGGATTACTACATGTCTAATACAATTCTTCTTCTTCTTTCTGTTTTGTCATTCAGAGGAGATAGATTGGCAGAAAGGCAAGGTATCAGGGACGGTATACACTGGAGAAAACCATGGAATCATGGGACAGGTAAGTACTTGAAGGTTCGATCCATTCAACTCTGGCTGAGGTAGTGTGAAGGGAGGGGGGGGGGGGCAGTAGGGATGCTATAACGCAGAATTGATTGCAAACAGCAGACAAACAGAGAAAAACAGACAATGAGTAACACATTCTTTTTATTTGTAAAGTATTGTCCGTTTGGAGACATTCAGAAGGTCGTTTCATAGTGTTAATTCAAGTACGAGTTAACAAACTGATGATATGATTTATGATGTACAGCTATTTTTGTCTTGAAGTATTTGCATATAACTGATAAGAAAGGACAGTGACAACAAGAAAGGAGACAAACAATATGAATTTCTGTTTTGTCATACATGTATAGTAAACTGAGTTACTAGCTTAAAGGTAATACAAAGTTTTGGGAAATTTTGAAAATTGGATGGATAGTGATTCTTTACAATTTTGATATATTTGGATGCCCCTGGTGATGTATTATAAGCACTAGAAAATTTAGCCCCTAAAACACTTCTGCTTTTGAGAAAAATTGAATATAAAAATTTACCGGTGCTCCCGGTAAATTTTGATAAAATTTCAAATAGCGCCTACGGCCGTACAATGGTAGCTGCGACCATGAAACTCTCAGAATATGTAGTTGTGATATATAATTTCCAAACGGGAATAGCTAATTGGTCGATTTTAGTCAAGAAACATTGTTTTATAGCTTAATTAATATTTTGACCTTGAGAGGGAGCTATACAACATAAGAGATTATTAATTATAATATCATAACTTTAGGCTCGATTCAACCGCGACAACGATCACTGAATATTGTAGGATTGCTTAACCCTATTTTAACTGGGCTTTTTCAGACCAGGTATTGACTGGGGGGGGGGGGGGTCACTGCCGATCGCCGCAAAAATTTGCATACATGTCAAGTGAAGTGTATAGAATACTATGGTAATTTCAATTTTTTGAAAACTTCACTCATTTGCATATTTATGGTAATTTATGCAAATAAGGTCATAAAATTAACATTTTTGCCCATAAATCATACATTATTCATATTTAAGCATTGTTTTTCACTACATATATTTGATAGACCATTTGGAATAATAATACAACACACACAATTGGAAGAGCCAGGATATTCCTTATGTTATCTCTTGTTTTGATAATTTCTTATGTATTTCATTGTTTTTTAACTTACCTATGTATTTGATTGTTTTTGTTGTTTTATTTCATTTACAATTCAACTATTTTGACCCCACAACAAACACCTAAACTTTAAACAAGACTAAATAATTGACCCCCCCCCCCCCCCAGTTAACGTAGGGTTAAGCTTAAAGTATGTTGATTTGAACCAAATTCATGACCCCATACCAAAACTTTGTATTACCTTAAGTTCAATCTAATTATGCATCAGAGTTTAACAGAATGATATACATAAATGTAGCCTGTACAGCATCTCTCTCTCTCAGGTGTTGTGCAAAAGGCAGGTCCACACACCAGAGCCCTCTTTAGTTCTTTCTCTGTCCCTCTGTATCATACGTGTCTATCATTAGCATTCTCCTTCATTATGTCATAGGATCTGTTACCTTCCAAGTCTGACACCATCCCAATTGTTGATCTTCCTCTTCCCCATATACCATCCATCCTCCCTTCCAAGATGTCCCTGAGCATGTTATTTCCCTGGGAGATGTGTTTTACAAAGTTGTTCTTCTGACTCCACTCTCCAGATTGTTTTTCTCAAGCTCCTTTGTTCATCGCTCTATCCAGCACTTATTCATTTGCGACTCTGTCCATCCAACTATAATTCCTTCCATTTGTGTCCACATGTAGCCACTTTCCCAAACTGTCAATCCACCATCATTAGGAAATCTAGCTTGTTCAAACATAATAATATTCTGCTTTTATATAGCGCTTAATACATAATGTCTCTAAGCGCTTTACAGATATATCATTACCCTGGTCATTGGATTCAAGCTTGCCCACACACAATGTATGCACATTCTCCACTCCCTGGGGAGCGTTCCATCCAGGCGTCATTGTACAGATGCTCACAATGCTGAGCAAAATACATTAACTTTCGCATTCTACCGGGTACCCATTTAACACCTGGGTGGAGAGTGGCAAATGTAGACTAACGTCTTGCCAAAGGACGTTAGTGCTGGGCTGGGATTTGAACCCCGTAACTTGTGATCTGCATTTGGGTGACTTATCCACTAGGCCACAACACCTCTACAAATGCCCATGTCACCCCATATCTCTCTTAATATTCTTTCTCTCACAGGTCTTTGAACTGTTTTGCAACTCTAATCTGCTTCAGCCGGGTGTGTTCCCTGGAGTCAGGAAGATGGAGGCTGAGATCGTGGCCATATGCTGTGATATCTTCAAAGGGGGACCAGAGTCCTGTGGAACGGTAAGTCCTATTCCTTATTTGATATAATAATATTTTGATGTTTTTGTTGCGCTCATATCAAACGTGCATGCTGCTTAAGGTGCCCCAATTTCAGTGATTACAGCATTCAAGGAAATCCTTCCTACTGGTTCCCATTCAACACCTGGGTGGAGACTGGAGAGTGGCAAACATAGGGGAGGGGGGGGGGGGGGGGCGGAGGGGAGGGTAGAAATTGTAAGTTTTATAATGTTCTCAACAATTTGATGAGTATACTTATATTTTTATTAAAGCTCTGTTCATTTCATGTTCTTTATTTATAGATATTTAAATTTGTTCTATATATTTTGTTCAATGATAGTGTGTTAATTTCATGATTTCATGATCATATAAATACAATACAAAAGAAGAACCAGAGTACTGTGAAACCATTACAACCCATTTCTTTGTTCTTTATATCTTCTACAATCAAAATTTAACTTAATAAGCTCTGAAGAAGAAATCTAAATGAATGCTATCAACAATTATCTTTCATTTAAAACACTCTGTGAACTAACTGCTATCTGTGTTTTTGTTGAAAGAAAAGCAAGTGTTTAATAGCTGGTGATAATAAATAACATAATTTTTGCTCACTGTTGTGTTGTTTTGATGAAACTAGACCACCTCTGGAGGAACTGAGAGCCTCTTGCTAGCCTGTCTGGCCTACAGAGAGCTTGCAAGAGCTAGAGGTGTTCAGAGACCAGAAATGTAAGAAATTGTGTTCCATACCAAATAATTATCCCAGCTCATTTGGGTGTATTATGACACATACTCACTAGACATAGCCAGACTTGTTGAATTTGGGGGCACATTTGAGGTGAAGGGGGGAAGGGTAGGGGGGGGGGGGTGACACAATTCAGCGGGTGAACAGGGAGGGGGTGGGGATGCATGGCCCCTTGTGCCCCCTGGCTGTGCACATACTCCAGCGGCAATTGCCCCATGTACCATATATCACACTAACCAAATTATTACCTTCATTGCACCCTGGACAAAACATAACACCTTACCCTAACCCTAATCCAATATCTTTGACAAAATAATTCATGGATAAATTGTTGCTAGAGCACATATCAGAGAGCACCTGTACTTTTGTTCTCAACAAAATATTGACATTTCCTTCTTAACTGTACTGCAAACTTACACAAAAATGTCATCACTATCAGCTTTGAAGAGCCTAATTGGGATGTCACAGATCTATCTTGTAACATTTCTCTGTTTAATAGATTCTTTTAAGGGAACAATTTATGGTAGAAGCATCTGTTTCAGTTTTTTGAAAAGTAACATCTTTCTTTTCTTGGTCCACATACTATTTTATACACACTAATATTCAATATCAATTAGGGGTCCATAGCACAATATGATAGCAAGAGTCTAGTTGAGCCTATTAAGATGGAAGATATCATACATATATATATGCACTTCAGTGATTTATTTTACCAAGTTACCTGTTAGATGTATACAATAGGAAAGAGAAATAATTGACTGTGGGTTTTTTGTGTTGCACTAGATTTAGAATACCGGTAATGTTTTTGAAACTTAACCATGCATATAACATAAACAAATCTTCATCTTTCTAATTTCTATCTGCTAGTCTTCTTCCAATCTGTGGTCATGCTGCTTTTGAGAAGGCAGCTCATCTCTTTGAAATGAGGATTGTTAGAACTCCTCTGAACAAGACTACTTATAAAGCTGATGTACAGGTACAGTGTAAGAGACTGGATGGCACACGTTATTGATGCATGGTGTGGTGTTTAGCTTTGATGTGTTGACGAACATTTGAAAAAATGTCATAGACATTTTTTTATTTTTAATGTTGGACCAGCGGAGGGATGTAGTAAGGATTTCTTACTTTCACATCTCACTAAATGTTCACTATTTGCATTATGATAATGGGCTCTGATTGCCTGCCAGGAAATAGCCAAATGTAGGTTTGCGTCCAGCCCTTTAAAGCCCCAACGTACTACTTGTAGCTACTTGCGCCTTGTATATAGCAAACAATGCCTAATCGGTGACCATTGGTCCCCCGTGATCCTCTTTTTCTTATGTTAATTGAGAGCTGATTTGATGAGATAACCACCTGTCAGTGACCTTGCAGGTAGGTCTAATCCCACTGGCCAAACTAGTACAGACAGGCTCTAAAATGTCATAGAATAAATTTGAAAAAAAAAGTTAAATGATAAATGTTCGTTATCTACACTGTGATAAATGGACTCTAGCTGACCGCCTGCCAGAAATAACGGGAAGCTGCATGTAGGTATGTGTCCAGCCATTCAATACAAATTACAGACTTGAAATAGCTAACTAGAAGAATAGTCCACATAAACCCTTGCTGTTTGTACAGAATAGGGACAGCTTTCTAGCATGCTACATTTATGTACAGTGAAACCTGTCTTATAAAGACAAGAAAAGTGGTCTTTATAGGCAGGTGGTCTTTATGTACAGGTTTGTTTCAATGAGAAACCATTTTTAAGGGAAACAAAAAATGTGGTCTTTGTAGACAGGTGGTCTTTCTATACAGGTGGTTACTAAAGCAGGTTTGACTGTACACTGTAGTCTTGTTTGATGCACTACCATTGAGCCATCACGCCTCCATCGAGGCAAACAAATAGTTTTGATCAGGAATTGTGTTTCCTTGTTTTGTTTCTTTAGTCTTGTCATGTTTTAATTTGTTTTTTCCGTCTTAGGCCATGAAGAGGATGATAAACAAGAATACTTGCATGATGGTAGTCTCAGCTCCATGCTTTCCTCATGGTATTATTGATCCAATCTCAGAAGTTGCCAAGGTGAGCCTGATTATCTTAACTTAAACCAAAACAACATTTGATATCTCTCTTTCGATGTACTATATCTAACTTTATTGTTTTTGTTGTTTTGTTTAATTGCATGTAAATGAAGGAACGGATTATTGATAATTGCTTGTAATTACGTTTTTCACAAAAGTGCTAGCAATTTCACGTATGATAAACATATCACAATGTTAATGGAAATGATGAAACAGTAGCTAAAAGAAGAAATACAAATATTACATTAATTTGTCATTATTAATCTGATATTTTTATCTCCAAGTCACTATAAGTCTTCAGTGCATTTAGTCAAATGAGTCGGTGTGGTAATTGAAAAGATTTGTAACTATGCTCTGACATTGACATTCTGAATAGAAATACTATAAATAAATATTTAGTATTACATCAATTAGTTGGGCATTATGTTTTTTATAGTATGATAACTGATTAGATTGTAACTTTTATTTTTTCAACCTTAGCTTGGCTTGTTTTTATAGTATATGATAACTATTAGATTTGTAACTGTTTTATTTTTCAACCCAGCTTGGCTTGTTTTGTTTATAGTATGATAACTCATTAGATTTGTAACTGTTTTATTTTTTCAACCAAGCTTTGATTGTTTTTTTAAAGTATGATAACTCATTAGATTTGTAACTGTTTTATTTGTTCAACCAAGCTTTGATTGTTTTTTTATAGGATGATCTGATTAGATTTGTAACTGTTTCATTTTTAAACCCAGCTTGGCTTGAAGTACAATATCCCTGTTCACATTGACATGTGCATGGGTGGGTTCTTGTACCCCTTCCTGAGATTAGGGGGTCACGACATACCCCCTTCAGACTTCAGCGTGGCAGGGATCACCAGTATATCGGCTGATTTACACAAGGTAAGAATTCATGAGGAAGATCGAGGTGTCGTAGTCTAGTGGATTTGTTACCAGACTGTAGATCATAAGGTTCGTGGTCGAGTCCTGTCGCAGCACTAATGTCCTTTATTGGCAAGACATCAATCTAGTCTTGGGAAGTGAAAAAAATATGGAAGGTAGGGAGAAAGAGAGAGAGAGAGAGAGAGAGAAAGAGAGAGAGGGGTGGGGAAGGAAAGAGAAAGAGAGAGAGAGGGGGTGTGAGGGAGGGAGGGAGAGAGAGAGAGAGGGGGGGAGGGAGAGAGAGAGAGAGAACAACAGATACAGAGAAGGGGAAGAAATGAAAAGGAAGGAATGAGGGAAGGGGAGGGGTGTGAAGGAGGGTTGGATGGAAAGAAGGAGGGTTGGATGGAAAGAAGGAAGGAGAGAGGGTGATGAGGGGAAGGACTGAGGAAGACTTTTGAATAGCTAGAGCTACTTGTAAGAGAAAAATCTATATCACTAACATCCATCGGACTACTGAATTTTTGTATTAATTCCCACGATACAGGAGCCATCTGGATCCCCTAGGTAATGAGTTAAATAAGTTGCCTTTGAATTTATCTTGCCATGTATTCTTTAACATCAGCCCTCCTATTCTTGTCATTGTTGAATGTTATCTTCCCTGTAGTGCACCTGGAATGTGCAAATTAAATTCTATTATTGACAAGCGGAGCTAAGGGCAAGGTTTTGTTTACATAGACAGATATATCACCTAGAGCCATCTCATTGGGGTATCTACATGTCATGTAACTGACACCAGTACCAAATATTTCTTGATTCAGTTTTATGGTACTGTACTTGTACCTATACAGTGTATTCCCAGGAGAAAATAAATAACAAAGAATCGTAAAAGTCTTCCCATACTTTCCAAAATATTTGAAATTATCTTCAGGAATTTTTCATCCTACTTGATAGCTTAGCATCTCTTATGTGAATTTACAAAAGAAATCCTGCGGAGCAATTGCCGCCAAAGCAAATGTCGGATCATGCTACAAAAACAGTCCAGTTCTTTTTAACATTTTAGGGTAAAATAACAGTGTTTTCTTGATGTTTTCTATTAGTCTTTTTCTATACATTCTGTACACAGTACGGCAAGGCACCCAAGGGAAGCTCAGTTGTGCTGTACAGTGATCAGAAGTATCGTCAGGGTCAGTTCTTTGTCTCCACAGACTGGGTGGGAGGAGTCTACGCATCCCCAACTTTAGCTGGTAGGTGGACACTCTTGACCCTCGCTATTTAATTAATATTAATAATAATAATCTTTTAAAGTCCACTCCAAATTTTGATTTGATTTGATTTTTTTTTTTTTTTTTGCCCAATTGATCGTGAGCCCGGCAGCCACTGATCAGTGCACGATCGACGTTGCTCTGATTTATTGATTTCTATATAAAAGTGAATAGGATCGTGACTTAGTGCATTAGAAAAATATGAAATATTTGTGTTCTGAGATGTACCTTAATTGTCAATGATAAATGTATATCAAGTGAAATAATTTGCTCATTATAACATACTGAGTAACATATGCAAAAGGGGGGAGGAAGAGGAGAAGGAGAATGAGAATGTGAAGAAGGAAAAGAGAAGACAAAGAAGAAATAGCATAAAAACAAAATGAAGAAGAAGAAAAAGAAGAAGAAAAAGAAGGAAAAGGATGAGAAGGAGGAGGAGACGACAATGTCAAAGAAGAAGAGGAAGAGGAAGGGGAGGGGGAGAGGAGGGGGAGGAGGAGGAAACTTGAGAGGAAGAAGGATGAGCAATAGAGGTAAGTAAATCTGTTGCCCTGTGTGTTTTCAAGCAAAAAGTGTTGGTATTGATATAATTTAATATAATTATTACAGGGACTCGATCTGGTGCTGTGATTGCTACTGCTTGGGCCACTCTTATGCTACAAGGCTTGGATGGATACATACAACATGCTGACAGAGTTATCAAAACAAGAAAATCAATCGAGAAAAGGTAAGCTAAAAAGTATTTACATGCATGGTTAAAAATGGTTCTGAGATAGGTGGTGGAAATAAAGAATTTAAAAGACCTAGAGGCAGAATTCAAAGTATATAGGCTAGAAGACAATCATTTATAAAAAAGGAAAATCTGCAAGTAAAACAGAATTGAATTTTGAGTAGACAGATTATTGATCATGGGAATGGGTGAACATTTAGTCATTGGTAATTTCTGATTTCTCATTGCAGATTGAGGGAGATTCAAGGCATCACCGTGATTGGCCAGCCCAAGGTGAGTGCGGTGACGATCGCGTCCAATGTCTTTGATGTCTTTCGATTGGGGACATGCCTGACGGAGAAAGGATGGCAGATGTACACGGTTCAAAATCCCTCAGGGTAAATGACGATGATGATGGTGATGGTGATGGTGATGGTGGTGGTGGTGGTGGTGATGGTGATGGTGATGATGATGATGGTGATGGTGATGGTGATGATGGTGATGGTGATGGTGGTGGTGATGGTGATGGTGATGGTGATGGTGATAATAATGATGATGATGGTATTGTTAGTGATTTTGGATGATATTCAAATAGGATAGCTGGTGTATACCCTGCAGGTATCATAATAATATGGATATGGATATTTATATAGCGCCGGTATCCGCCAGGCTCTAAAGCTCATGGCGCTGTACATATTTCATTACCCTGGTTGCAGCGGAGCTTCCAAAGTAACTAGTGCTCAAGCATATCAGGTACCCATTTACAATTGGGTGGATGTTGATGATGGTGATGGAAATGACGATGATGATGATGATGATGAAATTGTTAGTGATTTCGGATAATACTGAAATAGGAAGGCAGGTATTTACACTGCCAATTTCCTTGGGGTATGGGAGTGATGTTGATGATCATTATGATGATTATGATGGTGATGTCAATGTGTATGACAATGTCATTCATTTCAGATCTTTTATTATTTATAGATATTAAATGAAAAGTCTTGTTCATAAGCAGGTTATCTAATGATAGTGGTAATAATAGTTATGATGATGGTGATGATGTTTTATGATGGTGATTATTATTATTGTATTTCTCATATCATTTCGTCAACCAGTGCAACAGTATATTTTTCTCTTTTTTTTCCTTTTTATTTTTTATGAATTTCTTTTCCCAAATAAATAAGCAACAAAACATACATGCACTATACATATTTACATATTGTATGCAAATCCACTGGCAAAATATTTTTCTCTACTTTCCTTATTTATATTTGTCATCTCTTTCTTTGATAAAAAAGAAACCAAACAATTAAAAATATATGCATATCCTTGTTTTTGTTTGTTTTATTTCTAGTCTCATAATCATGGTTTTAAAAAGTTTGTTTAATTTCAAATATATATATATTTTTTTCTTCTCTTCCTGTGTTAGCCTTTGTGTGACTGTGACTGATCTATTCAATGAGGAGACGGCCAATCAGTTAATAGCCGACGTGGAGGAGGGCACGGCAGAGATCATGAAAGACCCGAATGCAAAAGCAGAAGGCATGGTAAGAATTGAGAGGTCAAAAGGTCAAAAGGTGAAAAAAGGGGTCATCTATTTCAAGTTCAATTTGGGGGGAGTGTCTGTTTAAATTACGAAATAATGATAATAACAATAATAAATAATACTTTTATAGCGCATACCGTATCAGAGATAGATTTAGGCGAAACCAAACATATCCTTAAAGGTAAAGACCAGTAATGGTCATGCGATTGCATTGTGAAAGAAACGTTGTGGAATCGATCAGAAAAGGTTGATCATCTAGCATCTAGCATCTGCAAGGTTCTGGAATCATCAAAATGATAAGAAATTTGGCCCATTCTTCATAAAGTTACAAGCACTATACACAGAAAGATGTATATGGGACTACCCTATATCTCTCACAGTCCATGAGAGAAACAAATTTACCAAATATATGAATTAGTAGGCGGTTTCCCGGCAAATTTTGTATCATCGTGTATTAAATAGTCAAAACATATTCTTTCACATGATTGGTAATGAGAGCTTCCATTTCATTTTTTGAAATTGGGGCGTTTCCAATACTGGTCTTTACCTTTAACACCAAGGCGAATGGTATAGTATAAAGCATTGGGAGGTCAAAGGTAAAAAATGGTCATCCAATTGAAGGTCAGATTTGTTAAAATGGGCGGGTACATGTATCTATTTTCATTTTTTGATAACAGAGATCATAAAAAACAAAAAACAAAAGAGGAAGGCATGGTAAGTATTACAGGAACATTGTATGAACATAGGACATTTATTGGTACAGGTCAAAAGGTCAAAAGGGACATCCATTTGATGGTCAAAGGTAATTAAAGAGGGGACATGTGCTTATATCAGTAATCAGTTGTCAAGGAGTGCACAGTAGATTATATGCGGGATCTCATTCCCAAAGCAGAAGGCATTGTAAGCATGTTACAAACACATGACCTATAGATTTACATAAGTTCAGGTCAAAGGTAAAAAATGGTCATCCATTTGAAGGTTAAGAGGGAGCATCTATTTATATTAAACTGCCAGTACGTGTCAAGGAATGCACAGCTCAGATCATGAAAAGGCATAATCCCTGGGTGGAAGGCATGGTAAGAATGCTCACATGGCATTCGATCACCCTGACCTCAAGGTCAAAAGGTTAAAATGCAAAGGTCAAAAGGTCAAAAGGATGCGTCAATCCGTATCAGATCATACATGTAGTCGATGTCTGGAAATATAGCTCATGAAAGACCCCAACGCCATTAAAGGCCAAATAATTGGTAGTCTTTGTAGATGTAATTCACCCCAAGGTCAAAGTTCATCCATTATCTCACAGTGTGCCTGGCAGAAAGGTGCGTACGGATGAAACCATGTAGATTTGAAGAATTCTCCTGTTTAATAGGGATTCAGTAGAATATGATATTCTTTATAAGTACCATCTAAAAAACTTCTTGCAGCCATTATATATTTACAAGCAATGCTCTGAAAATATGTCAAATATAGCTCTTGAAAACAAAATCAACAAATGTAACTCCATACTCTCAACCTTACAAAGGCACACACCAACAAAAAAAAAAAGAACAAAGAAACAAAATACAAAATTTGTTATTCTAATTTTTAATCTCATGACTAACAGTAATATTAACAAAAAGGTTAATCTGTGTAAATGCATATGAATATACCAGTCAAAAACAAATTTCACATCATATTTCAAGAAGGAAATATTTCTTATATTGCCTAACAACCCAATATATGTTCTATCGTGTATCATTTGCAACCTTACAGTTTCTTGCGTTAAAAAATGTATTTACATGTATATATGTCCTGTCACCTACAAAACACAGTCAAACCTGCTTTAAGCAACCACCTGTATAGAAAGACCATTGTTCTTGTCTCTTGTTATGTGGTATTTTGAAACTGTTTTTTTTTTTTGTCCAACTCTTTCATGATTTACAGGCTGCAATCTATGGGATGGCTTCCACGCTACCGGACAGGTCTCTCGTTTCTGATTTTATTTGTGGATACCTAGACGCCTTCTACAGCACAGAGAGCCATCAACAGTGAACCAGACAACAAACGGAAGTCTGAACTTCTTCAACATCTGAAATGTCTTTTACCACTGACATTTTTGCTTCTACAACCAACATATACTACTGTGAGATCAGAATGTTTGCATGATCTAGAGTTATGACAGTTTAATGCAGCAAAATAATTGAATTGCAGCCATGAATTATAGTTTCTGTGTTTACAGTACATGCACGTTATATGTGAATTGAAATGTTGGAAAGTTTTATTTGCCTTACAAGTATTATTTGATTTCTTGACTGCCAGAGTTGTATGTCTACTCAACTAATCTTTGATGGTTATGGTTGAATAAAATATCTTGAATAACTGAGGGATCTAAATAGTGTGCCAAGTTTGGGGACAATCTGAATAATCCCTTCACAGGGAAATTTCTATAGCAAATTTGCTCTTGGCAATCAAATGCAACAATTTCAGTAGCTTTTAGCAGTTCTTGCAACTTGTTATTGATAACAAGTTTTATGAGACAGGGCCTGAATGTCCTAAAGCCAGAAAGGTGTTCAATTTCAATTTCGGTAAAATAATGAGTTATGTCTTCCTGGCTCCTATTGGTGTGCATTTAATAGGAGACATTTTTTTTTACATTCCACTGGCATTATACAGTATGTCCCAGAAAAAACGAAACCGACAATTATCGATGTTTTATCATAACTTAATCACATTTATAATTGATAAATGACACATATTTGGAAAGCTTAGATCCTCCTCTTTCATTTGATGCAACTCATATAATACATATTTCAGGCATGAGTGATTAAAATGAATTTGAAGAGAGGAAACCAAAAAGGTCATTTGGCAGACGGTATCTGAATTTCAAAGAGAAAATTACATTTCTAGAACGTTGAGGTTCTGCCCTTTCATATGACACCTCAATCAGGAAAAATGAGCAAGGAATGACAAAGTTATGTTTGTTTAAAGTAGTGCTTGCATTTCCATAATTTTATCAAACAATTCGTTTTCACTGGGTGCCTGCCATAGCAACATGCAGAATTGACAACAGACTTACCTCCATTTCGTTGACAATCAGCCATGCATGAAGTCTTTCGTCTACGACCGATTGTCAACGAAATGGAGTTAAGTCGGTTTTGTTTTTTCTGGGATGCACTGTACATGTATGCTACTGTTTTGAGATTCCATCCTAACTTTCATACTAACATTTGAATCTTTTTATATTATACGAGCGTCTTATTTTCATATGATGTATGACTTCAAAGTACTAAACATGTACTTTTTATTACAAGTTTTTACACTACATATATGTATTCTCATGTGAGATATATGAAATTATAGTACATGTGAATAATAAAATGTTCCTAATTTATATAGAAACACACATTGATTCAAATCATAATAATATATTTCAGTGTTGTATGCAAAAAATACCAATATAATTTTGTATATTTTGTAATATTTTGTATTAGAAACAAAATTACAAATATATATATTTTGTTTAATGACATGTACATGCAATTGTAATATTCAAACATGAATCTCTAGCTTTTCGTAGGATTAAACAAAGAAAATCAAATTCTTATGGGTGAGCTGCAAAATATGATGTTAATTAACTTTTCTTGTTCATGTTAAAACTTAAACAGATAAACGCAGTATCTTAATGTTCCACAAAAACATTCTCATGACATTATAAGATATATATTATGCAAATAATGTATAATTTTTGTAGTACAGTCAAACAACATTTCATGTGTACTATAAATCTATCAATTTTTATTGCTAATACTTAAACTTCTGAATATTCTACTTAATTCCTACGGATATAAGCTTCTAGAAAAAAAGTGATTGTTGTGGGTGGCCTTAATAGACGGGTTTCACTGTATTTTTCCCACATAGTAAATATAAAAACAATTTGATTCATGTATCACACATCATACATGTATGTGTTGCAAGAAATCTCCGGATTCTACAAAGTGTATCCGAATGCGAGAAGCAATATGAATCTGTAACCATGTATACTTTCATGATTTTATTTTAAGATTTTCTATACCATACTTATAATGAGGAAGGGAACACTCCACATTTTCCATTGATACAGTATGTAAATGGCCATGAGGAGGAAAAGATATTGAAGTACTACATTCAAGTGCCATAATTACCTCCCAATATGTGCAATTATAATGTGAATAAAGTAAAAATCAAAGCATTAATTTGTTAAAGTGAAAATCTATATTTGTATTACGGTACTAAATAAAATTTGTATTTTGATTTACAGATCATATCTTTATTTTTCTTTGATTTGCATTCTTAGTTTTCTGTATAATGATCAGGTGTAAACTGAATATTTTGTATTTTTGTTTTTTTAAATACAAGAAACATAACTTCACAAACACTAGTACCTCATCAAAGATTCGCCACTATTCCCTTTGAAGTTATTAGTTGTGATACTATAGTCATTCTCTGCCTTATTCTAGGGGCTCCCAAATATATAAAACCCTTGCTAATTTAACATGATAAAACAACAATTGTATAAAACAAAACAAAACAATACAATACAGTACTAAACATTACAATCATATGGTATTGTAACTCAAGATTATATTCCATCAAAAATTAACATAAAAATTTATCACTTCACACTTGGCAAGGTTGAACCTGATAGAATGAACCAAAAATATGTACATCCTGGGGCCCCATCTTACAAAGAGTTGTTATTAATAGCAACTTATTTGCAATTGATATCAATCACAACTATGTACATAAGAGATGGGAGACTGCAAACTCGTGATTGATTGGAGGACTAACGATTGATTTGGGTCCTGGATTAAAAAAATTCAATCACCCAATTTTCATGCTACCTATTACAATCCTACATCGTCGGTGGGGTGACAAAACCTCGTATCTCAAAAATCATGAATTTTCAGGAGAGCGTAAAAACATTTCCTGTCTCAACAGATTTAGTGCTGTGACACCGTCCTTTGTGTGGAATTTGTGAAAAAACCGAGACAGGAGGCGTTCCATGGATTTATCAGGTGGTGTCGTAGGCCATTAGGTACACAATTATGCAAAAAAATCAAAATCTCAAAAAATTGAGATACGAGGTTTTGTCACCCCACCGACGATATGTATTTTGTTTTTGTCCTGTAAAACCCAAAACCATTGCATGCATGACTGATATTTAAAGCGTTTCAGATTTGAAAAACGTGTGGTGTGTGAAAAATTGGATCACAATGGCCACATGCAACGCCAAAGTTTCTGGATCTACCGTACATGTACTCGCTAACAAGAGAAATGAACTACATGTCAATGACATTAATAAACTTTTCTTTTTTAAATGGCAATAACAGTATACAGGTTTATTTCTTTTATTGCTGCACTTGAGTAGTAATAAGATGTCCAGGATCTAAAACACATGGACAGAAATTGTGTAGAAAAGAATTTAAAAGATTGCTAAAAAATAAGGAATATAGTGAATTTGTACATTTACATGTGTCCCCCATTTGCTACGTAAGTTTTTATTTCAATCTTCAAGCTTAAAATGAAAAAAAAGAAGAAAGAAGAATCAAAGAAACAAAGAAATATGATGTGCCTCACAGGTTTTTCAGGATTGTGAATCAGAAGTTAAATTTACGAAACCATGAAAGGTCAACTTTTACCATGACGCTTCAATCTCCCGTGACATGAATTTAGGAATGTCCCGTGCAACTTCTCTGGTGGTCTTCATAATCCTGTTGCCTTTCAGGAGAGAACTCTCGTCTGCACCTAAGACAGGTCAACCTGCTCTGCCCGCAGTGTCTCTGGTGGTCTTCATAATCCTTTACCCTTTCAATGGAGAACTCGCGTCCGCATTTCATACAGTTCAACTTGTTCTGCCTTCGTCTGTTGCTACTGCTGCCTGGACGTGCGGTTGAATATTGATGGCTGTGGGGTGAGGTGGCCTCCTAGGTTCATGAAATACATAATAAAATGGTAATATACTTAGATGATGATGGTGGTGATGATGATGATGATGGTGGTGGTGGTGATGATGATGATGATGATGATGGTGGTGATGATGATGATGATGGTGGTGGTGATGATGATGATGATGATGGTGGTGGTGATGATGATGATGGTGGTGGTGATGATGATGATGAAGAAGATGAAAATGATATAATAATGATGATGGTGGTGGTGGTGGTGGTGGTGAAGAAGATATTATGATGATGATGAGGATGATGATGAAGATGATATTATGATGATGAAGATGATATTATGATGATGATGAGGATGATGAAGATGATATTATTAATTATGATGATAACGGGAGGCCATGGCTGATGGTGATGATCATGAAGATAAAAATACCACCTACATTTACAAAGTTAATGGCAGTAGTAATATTACTAATATGAAGAGGATTTTACAACATACACAACAATCGCGACAATTAGGTGAGCAGTAATCACCCTACCAATCTATTTGCTCATGCCCGGCACTGGATCTTACACGATATACCCAAAGTCTAATCTTTAACCTGACCTAAAATCTTATTGTAAACCGAACCCTTTGACAAAATCTAGCCTGGAGGCTTGTCACTAGAGTAATAATAATGATACTGATGAACAATATTTGTATCGAGCATATCACTATTTAGTCCCTTTGCGCTTTGGAGAATAAAGAAATGAGAAAGAATTAGTCACTAATAAGAAAATGAGATACCAACTAAAATTAAACTAAAGGAAAACTGCTCCTAAACAAATGAGTCTTCAGTCTGTATTTTAATTCAAGAAGTGTGACTGCCTCCTTGACAACTGAATTATTCATACTCCTTGTAAATTTGACGTTTTTCGTAGCTCAACAATGAAAATTAGGGCCTCTGTTGAATACTTTTAAATGTAAGATTTAATATCTCACATATGTACTCAAGAAACAACAAAACTTGTTATTAAAGGGAGTGTAGCCTGGCAAATACTGGTTAACGCCATCTACATCTTCTTTTGGACAACTGTACGTAAAGGAATGGACTTGATTAATGGTAGTCAGCGACATGGTCAGCGTGCTAGCGTTCGCGAAACAGACTGAAGTTCTCCTCGCGATTCGGTTTCGTGTATGTTGCACGCACATGATTGCTGCCGTCGCGTACGGTCGTCCGTAGTCGTATTGTACCCATTTGGCCCCCGAGTCAAGCCATGGGAAAGACACATAGTCTTGTCATGCTACACCCCTTTAAAGGGTATGATTAATTTATATGTTAACTGTATATTGGAGAACCATGGAGAAGGTTAAACTTACATCTTGTGGGGATGGTCGTCCGAAGTTGTATAATCCCCAACTCGCCCTGAGTCAGGCCACAGGAAAAGACTAGTCTCGTCATGCCACACCCCCTAGGGTATGATTAATTTATATATTAACTGTATATTGGAGAACCATGGAGAAGGTTAAACTTACATCTTGTGGGGATGGTCGTCCGTAGTTGTATAATACCCAATTCGCCCTGAGTCAGGCCACAGGAAAGACTAGTCTTGTCATGCTACACCCCCTTTAAAGGGTATGATTAATTTATATATTAACTGTATATTGGAGAACCATGGAGAAGGTTAACACATTGCTTACGGGCCCAGGATGGTCCCTGTATTAAGCCTATGAAGATCAGAAATTCAGTAGTGAATGGGTTGAACTTACATCTTGTGGGGATGGCAGATCACACTGATCCCTCCCAACGACTACCTCTGATTTCCTGCTGGCATAGCCTGAACTCTCCTGCCAAGGATTATTCACCATTGCTCCGCACTGCTCTGCTGCCATCGGGGGCATCGATGCAGGGTACATTGCAGGGTCATTTCTAGGGGGCAAAATGATAGTATAACAAATATTTATTTCAAAATGGAGGCTTGAGATCATTTTTATTGATGCATCTCAAATCATCCCTGATCAGGCAAGTTGATACTAGTCATCATAAAAATGTCTGAATGAGGGTTTACAGTCGAACATTGACCCTCTTCTTAATGGGTAAATCAAGAGAAAGCTTTGACTGGGTGTAGGTCAATTAGAAGGAATTTGAGGAAGGTCCAATCAATGCAAAACTTGTGGTTTTCCCAAGGTGATAAATCAGTAGGTAAAACAAAAAACTGCCTCTACAGCTGGTTCATAACTCTCAACATTTGGTGCGTTACTACAAAGTTTCGTTTTTACAGAGACTCATTATTTTATTAAAGCAAAGGTTCAGAATTCAGAAAAATGAAACCAGACCGGACAAGATTTAATGCGACCCCTCACCTTCTCTGTCCCATAGCTTGGGTGAAATATCGATTTTCAGCTTGCAGCTTGCCGTTATTACTCATTTGCTCATCAAGTTCACGCCTCATCGACTCCATCTAAACGAACGGAGTAGGAAAATAGGAGAGATCTTTGGAGACGACACTAAGGCTATAGAGAACCGAAGCTGTGACGTCATAAACATCTATTTTTAGAATTTCTCAATTTTTTCTTCATTTTTCCGAAAGAGCTTCAAAAATAATGTCCAAATGTCGAAAACGAGTTGAATATGTTAAGTATTGGCTGAGATACGACTATCTGAATAAATATACTCCCCATAGGAACTCAGTGTTATATGCTTTGGCTCCTAATGGTTAGGAGCCAGAGCATATAACACTGAGTTCCCATAGGACATATATTTATTCAGATAGTCATATCTCAGCCAATACTTAACATATTTAATCGGTTTTCGACATTTGTACATTATTTTTGATGCTCTTTCGGAAAATGAAGAAAAAATTGCGAAATTCTAAAATTAGATTTTTTTATGACGTCACACTTCACCACTCTATAATGATGATGAAGAGACTGAACTGTGTTCACATTGCCTTGAAATAGGTATTCTTGAAAGAATATCATAGTCATTATTAAAGGGATAGTTGAGTTTTATTGCAGAGGGCGCTACACAAAATAATTTTTTTGTGAGGTAATGAAAAAATAAGTGTCAAAGTTGAAAGAACATACAATTTAAATGACAAAAAAAAAAATCATCTTCGTTTGATCAAAATCGGTACAGAGACGGCTGAAATATCCATAAATATAACGAATTATCAAATATTTGTGGTGCCCCACAAATATTCGATAATTTGAACTAGCCGTTGAAAAAAGAAACAGCGCCTTATACGTTCTATTCCAGCCAATGCCGATGTGGGCTTTCTGTTGGCTTTTTGGTGTTGGTTATAATACGCGCAACCAGCCGGCCCATGTATGGTTATTATCGATTAATTAACGGTCACCATAATTTTTTTTTAAGTGGAGCTGAATTGGTATGATCGTATCGGTTAAATTTCACACGTATTTGGGTCTAAAATTACCTTCATAGCAGTTTTAGGTCCTAAAAGGGCACTAGAAATGTCATAAATAAGAATTAGAGAAATAAACATACACTTTGAAGGCATTTGCAGTCCGAAACAAGAACTCAACTATCCCTTTAACATGAACACAACCAATGGAGACAGTGTGTCCTCCCCTCTTATTTCCCGTTTCTGGTAAATTAAATTGAGGAGTCTGTTGATACATATTAATGTTTTTCGGCACTTACTCAATATTTTCTCTATTCTTAGGACATTTTTAAGGAGCGACTACCCTTACAACGCTAACTCTACTTTAACGTATTCTTAGTTTAGAAAAGTACACACAAATTGTTGCAACATATACAATTAAAAAAATGAAGGGTTTAATATTAATTAGGGAAATATTTCTTTTGTGGGGTATTACTATAAAAGAATTAAACACACACACGAAAAGAGCCAAAAAATAATAAATAACAACGTAACTTTATAAAGCGCTTACCACCGAAGTCTCTAAGCGCTAGAAAAAAAGGACTATTAGGGTATATATTTCAGGCAAAATGACAGTAGTTATACACTAAAAATAAATGTTATGAGGTAAGTAGCTGCTTGGTACCAACCTGTCTATTTAGCATTTGACAGTTCCGTTTCCAAGTTTCCAACTCATTACGAAGGCTGCTTTTTGTCTTCTCCATCTCTGCACATCGCTCCTTGAAATCAGATTTATACGTGTCCACCTAAAAGTAATTGCACATCACGCTCATTATGATTTTCAATGAGATATTTATTAAAGGTAATTCTAAGTTTTGGTATGGGGTAATGGATTTGGTTCAAAAGAATGTATTGGAAGCATACGCGATTTGACAATATTCAATGATCGATGTCGCAGTTGAAATCGAGTTTAAAGTGATGAAATTGTAAATAATAAACTCTTTACGTTGCATAGCTCCCTCTCAAGACTGTTATTACTTTAGCTTTAAAACAATGTTTCTTGACTGCAATCGACCAAATTATATATCAGAACTGCATATTCTGAGATTTTCATGGTCGCAGCTACCATGGAATGGCCTTAGGCGCTATTTGAAGTTTACAGGGAGCATCGGTAAATGGTTGATTATTCAATTTCTTGAAAGCAGAAGTGTTTGAGGGCTAAATTTTCTAGTGTTTATAATACATCCACAAGGGCATCCAAATATATCAACATTTTAAAGAATGACTATTCATCTAATTTTCAAAATTCCCAAAACTTATGATAACCTTTTTCATTTTTGGGAATATTCCGATATCACTGATGTGCATTCCTAGTGATATTCCATTTCTAAATTTCACTTCAAATATGCCATATTTTCATGTTATTCCTTGTAGATATCTAGATCGAGAAACGCATCACCAATAATACAGTATTCACTATGATGAGTGAGCACTGCACTTCGAGGTCCTACAAATTTTAAAAGCTGGGAGAGATATTTTAACCCCTTTTTTCAGGATCCAGGTAAATGACCACAGAACCACTATGGTTCTGCTGATGTTTCACCCTTCAAAACATACAACCTTCTCTTGAGGGCTTAAAAGAAAAAGAGTTGCAATAAGAATTTGATCCTAGAACTCCTGCTTTCAGTGTCCAGGCAAATGACCATAGAACCACTGCTTACCTGAATAAATGCAGCAGACAACTCGCCCTTTGTAATATTGAGC
This sequence comes from Strongylocentrotus droebachiensis, assembly GCA_035222895.1. NCBI lineage: Eukaryota > Metazoa > Echinodermata > Echinoidea > Camarodonta > Strongylocentrotidae > Strongylocentrotus > Strongylocentrotus droebachiensis. Next base: position 22,573 of record JAVYIG010016831.1, read on the forward strand.
TCTTCTTCTGCGTGTTCCTTTGCTGCTTTGAGGTCTTTACAAGTGGAACAAGGCTGGAATTTCATTTGGGAGAGGGTGGCCAATTGTCGCTGATTCTCCTATATTTTGAGAGACAACATTTAGGGGATTGCTTTGTTAAGAAATGTGATCATGAGATTAATATATAATGATTTACCTCTGGTAAAAGATACATGTATACTCTGGTGACAATTGCTCTCATAACAACATCATACACTCTCTAAATCCCTTAGCCTAGATGAAAAACTAGACCTAACCCAATCCTTAACCTAACGGTCTATTACCCTATTTCAAACCTTACCCTAACCTGTATCTTTGATGGAATAAAGCCAATGTGGGAAGACCAATTTATTACTGATACAGGTATATCCTTAAAACTGAACAATTTATGTACCGTACAAGTTAATAGTTTAACAATGACCTCCAGATTAACACTTTGGCCGCTTGTTTGCCAAATATGCGTTTTTGCACAAAACGATATGCACCAAATGAAGGCTAGATTTCGAGAAACGGGCTCCTATCTATCTACCAATCCATTCTACACATCCATCCATCCATCCTTCCCTCCATCCATCCTTCCCTCCATCCATCTATCTATCCATCCATCCATCCATCCATCCATCCATCCTTCCCTCCATCCATCTATCCATGGCATTCATCCATCCATCCTTCCCTCCATCCATCTATCCATTCATCCATCCATCCTTCCCTCCATCCATCCTTCCCTCCATCCATCCATCCATCCATCCATCCATCCATCCTTCCCGCCATCCATCTATCCATGGCATTCAGCCATCCATCTACCCACTTGTCTATCTATCCTTCCATTTACTCATCTATCATCCTATCCAAACCTCCATTCATTCATTGATCTCACCATCCTGCCATCTATTCATTCGTTCATTTTCTCTCCATTTATCTTTTTGTCGTTGGTTTTACTAAAACTACACATATATATCAATGCATGTACATGTATCAGTACAGTCGCTCCATTGAATAATGGACCCTAAACTCACCGTCCTCTCAGCTAGAGCCTTATCCCTTTCTTGTCTCAGAGATTCATTCTCGGTTTCTTGGTGCTTCTGGAGCTTCATCAGTCTTGAGTTCTCCTTCGTTAGGCTCTTGATTTGTATCGAAGGCAAAACCTGATCGGCCTGCATTAAAAAGAAGGTTGAGTCCAGGGGAGTGTTTCACAAAGACTAAGATTGACTTTTAGTTGGACTTAACTATCTAAGCATTATGATATGTAGATAATATTCTCTCCTTCAGTAATGAACTATTAAAAAATTAAATTCTGTAGATTTGTGACCATGATTTGTACGTCCCTTGAGAGACAAATGCCCGTAAATGGTAAGACAAAACAGTGGCATGAACGGCCTGCCCTAGTTAAGTCCAACCTAAAATCGATCCTAGTCTTTGTGAAACATTCCCCTGGTGAAGATGAAAAATAATTGTGAGCTTCCTAATTCTCAGTAGGAATGTTGAATGAGAAGGATCACCCTTTAAGTACCCCAGTCACATATTCAAAATAAAGATGAGAAGTAGCTATAGGCTTGGACCAAACTTTTACGCAACATGCTACGGGGGTTCAAATCCCTACCACATCACTAACAACCCAGGAGTATTACATGTAAGTGGGCAAGAACCAGCTATGATTTTATTCCTTGAATGCACTGAGGGCTAGGGTTACTGGAGCTAATGCCGGGTTATAATAGTCACAAGAAGCGCATAGAGACATTGGATAACAAAGTGATAAGCGCTTTACAAGAACGGGATATTATCACTTACAGGAGAATCAGCCGTTACTGCAGAGCGGGATCCGTCTGAGAATGCTGATCTCATATGGGCTGTCTGTATCTCATCCCTCTGTTGGAGCTTCTCAAGAGCCTTACTCAGTTCCTCGATCCGAGTAGACAGTGCCTCGATCATCACTTGCTTCATCTTGATGGTCCTCTCAGAATTTTTCACCTGGAAAAAAGTTTGGAAAATCTTCATCATTAAAACGAGTCGAACGAGTTGAAGTAATATGTCAGCTGGTTTCTCTACGTAAATTTTTGCATATTATCCTTATTTCCTATGCTGGAAAATCTGCATTGTAGTTGTTGTGGTGGTTGTTATTTTGCCTGACTGCTAAGAAAGCATAAATGCTTGTAAGTAAGCAACCAGATGGCCGACGGCTTTAGGTCCTCTACGAGGGACCTGGTAATGAGGATTAATGCCTTATACCAAAGGGCACTAGTGCATCGACTTGGTTTCGAACCTGGGTCACTGCCTCACTGGATTACAAGACCACTGCTCTACCGACTGAGCTATAGCACCTCCTCAATTGTTGAAATGCGTCGAAGAAAGATGTTAGCTTGTGTTTTTTCCTATGCTGGTCATTGCAGCACTTATCTACATATTCCCCCCCCCCCCCTCAAGTCAAAGACAGCTCAAAATGACATAATTTAAATTTTCAAATTCTCTTTTCAAAGATTCCATCAATACCTTTCCTTCCATGTCAAATAGTGTCTTAGCAGTTTGTTCCTTGGGGTTATCGGCTTGCTCAAGAGTAGCTTTGATCTTAGCGATCTCTTCCTCTTTCTCATCAATCTTTCTCCTTTGTTGCTTGATGATTTCCTTGTACTGAATGGTATCCTGTAAGAAAAAAATCAAGAGAAAAAAATAATAAAAGGGAGGAAGCAAACAGTGGTGGCACTATGAAATATTGTCTCTCTTCTCCCGTCCTAGATTTCATCCTCGCTCAGTGCTTACATTTTTAGACAAGGTGTTGTGTCATTTAGAGGTGACGTGGTCAAGTGGATAGGTCACCAGACTGTGGATCACAAGGTCAACGGTTTGAGTCCCGCCGCGGCATTAATGTCCCTTTAGCAAGACATTTATCTAAATTTCCTAACTTAAACCCATGTGAGGTAAATCGGTATCTGGTAGGATTATTCCTTGAAATGCACTGTGCACTGATAACGACTGCTGGAGCTAAAGCTGGGTAATAATCTCCAAAGCTGTGTGGAAGCGCATAGGGACATTATATAATGTGATATGTGCTATACAAGAACCAAATATTATTATTATCATTATTTATATCTGCCCATTATGTGCATTAAATGGGTAGATCTATGGCAATAATTAGAGGATTGCAGGGCCTGCAGTAAGAAGAGTCCCAATACTCAAGTGGCTACCCTGGGTAAATAAGTCCAAATCGTCACTAATGTTGAAATAATAACATTATGTATCGCTACGAAAAACATATTCAAAGGATCTTGCCCACATTTATTACAAACAGGAAAGGTAGTTCTTGATACTTCAAATCTTCTACTTCTATTGCACACTTTCGAGTTTCGAGAATTGGTTTCTCCAATTTTATTAAATTTACTTTAACAAAGCATTATCATGACAGTCCTGTTTACATATGCATAATGAAAAGGGAGTAGGAAAGGACAAGAGAATGAGATTACTCTTTTATTTTTTTCCTTTATTTATCTTATAAATAACTGACACTTAAATAGCAGCTGAAGAGACAACGATTTTCTACGGCTTCTTGGTCAACCTTTGGTATGTGTTGTACACTCAGTGGCCTGCCGTGAATTTAAAAACTATCTCTGACCCACCTAACAAATTGATTACAAAATATATGATCATGTTTATGGGGCAATTTACAAACTGAAAATCCTGCATATAGCTAGCATATATTTTAAGGAAATTATTTCAAAGAATCTAATTCTAACAAAAAATATTAACCAACTACCTACGAAATCTGGATGGTCCATGTATCAAACCAATGAGAATTTGAGAATACAGTAGGGAAAGGGTTAAGAGGTGTCGTGGAAGAGTGGATATGTCACCGGACTGTGGTTCACAAGGTCCGCGGTTCAAGTCCCACCGCGGCACTAATGTCCTTTGGCAAGACATTGATCTACATTTGCCACTCTCCACCCAGATGTTAAATGGGTACCCGGTAGGATGCTAAAACTAATGTGCTTAGATTAGCAAGTGTGCGCTTGTAAAAATGACGCCTGGCTGGAATGTTCCCCAGGGAGTGGAGAATGTGCATACATTGTGTGCGGGTAAGCCTGAATCCGATGACCGGGGTAATAATATGATTGCAGGGCTCTCAGGGCTCTCAGTAGGAATACTGGAATACTGATGAGGAATACTGATGAGTCTACCCTGGGTAAAACAAGACATATTATTATTATTATTATAAGCATTCCAATTACCATTAAGTCTTTAAGGCTTCCTCCCTGATCGACCAAGAGTTGCTTCAGATGACCCTTAAGATGGAGGTTCTCTTGGATGACTGCTTCGTGGATTTCTCTCGAGACGCCTATCTGCAATCCACGGCTCATAAGGTAGTCAGACTTTCCAGGTTGAGGAAACAAAAGTTGAGAAAATGAGAGAGAGAGAGAGAGAGAGAGAGAGAGAGTGAGAGTGGGTGATTAGAGTTTTTTTTAAAAGCCTAATTTTGTTGTTGTTGTATATTTGTTTTTAAAATTACTATAAAATTTATCATATATATATATATATTCCAAAGTTTCTCACAAACAATAAAATAGAGAGGATTTGGGGGACCTTCCTTCTTACTCTGAATTCCTTCACAAGCAGAATGAAAAAAGAAACACATTTATCATGTATTTATCTCTGAATTACTTTGTAAAGATAATCATAACATAATCGAAATTGAAAGCGTAGCAGCTTTCTAAGAAACAAAAATGAATTACTCTCATTATGAAAGGTTGATTGAAAATTTGGTTTATAAATTCGATAGAAACCGTAGCATCAAGGCTGTAAACTACAACAAAAAAGAATTTAAAAAAGAGAGAGAGATATATTAGTTCCATGATCTTTGCAATAGAGTCATCATTTCTTGGTGGAATCAAGATTCACACCTAATCTTTACATTATTTGCTGAAACTCACCTTTGGCTTCTCAATATCTGCATTTGCACCTTCTTCCTTCTTCTTTTCCTTATCCTCTGTCCCCCCGTCTGCCGACTCACTCCCCGCAGCTTTTGAGGTTTCTACGCTTTCATCACTCTCTGCGCTCTTTCTTTCAGAAATGTTTTCTCCCTTCTTCATGTCTTTCCTTAAACCAGCTATTTCACTGTCTTTGACTCGCAGCTGGATCCTGCTTCGTGTCACAAAGGCCTCGTTTCTCCAGACTTCCAGTTGCAGATCTTCTGCTTTCATCTCTGCCGCCGCTAGCTTCTCTTGAAGCTCATTCACAGCTTGTGTGAAATGGGTCAGGCCTTTGAGCTGCTCCGCCATCGCATTGCGATCAGAGACGGCCACGTACGCCATGACGGCGTAGGCATTCAGCTCCTTTCTCATCTTGGCATCTTGCGTTGTGACCAAGCCATCGTCTGAAGTCCTTCCTGGAGGCATTCATTGCGAGGACAGCAACCTTCTGCTCATCAGCCATTGTAACTGAAGTCCCTTATTCTGTAAACTAAAAAGAAACACCAGAGCTCACGATCAAGAGAATTTCATGGGTAGATCGATCGTCTCTTGATCCATTCAGGAATAAACCCAAGCAAGCTTTGAATTGCGCTACATGTAGATCTTTGCTTTCATCATATTTTCTCTCATTCATGTAATCATGAAAGCCACATGGTTGGACGTGATGGTTAGTATGGAAAAGTCTGAAGTTGGCATTGATCCAAAATCTAAAGTTGAGTTGGCAAGATGTCAATACTCATCATCGCGGAAGAAAGCAACTTGAAATGAAATAGCGGATATCAAACCACTTCCTCCTCCAGTGAATAGGCTACAGTAATGACAGTTAGTTGTGATCAGCATTTTACAAATTAGCTTTAGATCTAGACTAGACCGAATTTTCCGTCTCTTTCGTTCGTTAGCCTCTTATTGGGGTAGGGTCGGGCCGGCTCTCTCTTTAGAGACGGAAACCATCTATACACATTCCCATGATAACGCCACGGCCATTTCAGGTCGTAGCGTTTTGCCCCCCAAATCCCCCAAAATGTCATTTTACCTTGTGCATGTTATATTGTAAATTAGGCCTAGGCTATAATAATTCAGTTCCACTTACCAACTTGACTGAAATAAATCCGTTTAATGGTCCCTTTTAAGGAAATTATGGGTCAAAATCGAAATCCATTTGAAAATCTTTTTCAACATGGATTTCGATTTGACCCATAAATTCCTAAAAGGGACTATTAAACTGATTATTTCAGTCAAGTTGGTAAGTGGAACTGAATTATTATAGCCTAGGCCTAATTTACAATATAACATGCACGAGGTAAAATGACATTTTGGGGGATTTTGGGGGCAAAACGCTACGACCTGAATGGCCGTGGCGTTATCATGGGAATGTGTATAGACGGTTTCCGTCTCTAAAGAGAGAGCCGGCCGACCCTACCCCAATAAGAGGCTAACGAACGAAAGAGACGGAAAATTCGGTCTAGATCTAGACTAGATTTAACTTCAACATGTACTTCATAACTTTATAGTAGTACAGAGTACAGTTGAGTTATCAGTTAGTTAGTCTAAATCGAGTCTGAGTCCTAAGTTTATACATTTAAATAACTGTAGCCAAGGGGTACAGTACAAATTAGGTGTGTAACATACCTGCCCATCTCCTTAACTACAGTGAAAGATAAAGGCCAACTTACCGACATAAGAACACG